>JANIEX010000005.1:0-133435 GCA_027627405.1 Leucocoprinus birnbaumii | reverse complement strand
GTTGTACACCAATCAGAGTAACCTTCCACTGTCTCCAGCCACTCCGTTTATGGTCACTCTCCGGCTCGACAGTGCTGTACCGCCGTCTGTCTTCGCCATAGAGATCAAAGGCGTCCCAGAGCAAGGTGAAAACCAAAAGAGTGTATGAGAGTGCGAGAACAATCGCTGCCATCCAATGCTTAGTGAATATGTCGCCGCCACCGGACCATAGAACCAGAAGGTTGCCAAACTCAAGGGGAGTACATATTGATATTATCGCTGATGTCAACTAAGAGTAAGAGCAAGCTCTATGGGCTGAGAATGGAGAGTTGACTCACCTGCAGTGAGCTCAATCAGAGAGTACAGAATGTCGGGGGTGATGAACAAGTTGGGTTTCCAAAACCAAAACCAAGGACTTGATATTCAAAGGGTCCATCACTATAAATAGCACCGCAACGGAATACAACATACCGGAATATGTTATGAATTAGGATCGAGAGAGTATATGGGAGGTAAATTGCACAGAATCGAGAAGGCGTCAAATGTTTAGAGTAATTGAGTTTCCATTCGTCCGAGCCACCGAACGCACTCGTAAGAGCCAACGACAGGAGTATAAGGTTTCCGGCTGCCACGAATATTGTGATACGAAGTAACCAACGACTTTTGCCGAGGACAGACGCTTCCATTACTTGGACTAGAGAGTTAAGACACTGGGGTTCCGCAGGCACGGTGACTCCTACCGCTGCTAAGCTCGTGGTAATTATAGTGAAAGAGCACCCTAATTGCGACTCTGCAAGCTTGAGTGCTCATAGCGATGAATCTATTCACGCGTCAGAAACAGAACACTGGCCATGCCTCCATGGGACGATGATTTCCTGCACTTTCAGAAACTGGAGCAGCGGTGAAAGAGTCACCTCCGTCACTTGCTGCTGCTAAGATCGATCCCATTCTTGACGTCTAAGTATTCATCGATACACATGTGGTTTAAGTCAGCGTCATCACGATAGCCCCCGTAGCTTTAGCGCCAGAGACAACATCAATGTTACTAGTGCAGCGATACCTTTTTAATACATGCTGCTAAGGGCCATTCTTCATCGCGTCGGAGGCCGGAGAACCAAAAGGAAAAACCGAACACAGCCACGGCATATTCTATCATCACCGATGATCGATTGATCATGGCCAACGGTTTGAGAGTATGACGGCTTGAATTGATGCACAGGGAGTATGAACGTTCTCCGTGAGGCCAGCCAGGCCAACACCTCGATGATTTAATCAAGTCATCGTGGTGTAACGGCAGGGTGAGCGTCTCAAAGGTTTGAAGGCAGTGTGGGGGGAGCTGCTAGTCCACGCGTATTATGACAGCACGGTCTGACGACGGTGTGCTGGACTGGAAAGACGGCGGCCCTCTTATTTTAGAACATTGTGTTTTTGCGCCTCGTGTCTTTCACGCATAGACGAACGCTCGAGCAACTGAATTCATCTACCATCATAAACGCTGTCACTGCAAAGTCCTGTGAAATACTCACAGCCACAACACTCGTATAGGTGAGTACATCGATATTACAGCTAATTAAGCAAACGTGGAGTTCACATCATTTAACAGTAAAGCACTCAAGCAAGAATATTGAATGTCAATCTCTGCTGCTTTCGCTCATCACTGCCTCTCAGGCCCTCTTGATTCTCAACGCCCATTGCCACCGAACTCGACCCGCTTACCCTCGTGGATAAATTGCCCGTTTACTCCCAACAACCACGACGCCCACCTCATAACGAGCCCCTTCAGCAAATCCATTAGTTATCATCACAGATACCTCAGGCGCTACGCCTACACCGACGAGCACAGTGCCCACGTTTATCATTATGACTAGCTTCGAACCAACACCAGAGCCCTCGCCAGCCATTGCTTCCACTTTCCTCGCTACCTTCACAGGCGAAGGAACATCCATAATAACCGAGACACTCACGTTCAATCCAACGTTCAACCTTCCACCACCTGACGTCCCAACGCCAGTTATCCCGACCGCGGTGACGCCATCCACTCAGACCGACAACAATCACCAGAACATGACCAATGCAGGGGCCATTGTAGGAGGAGTGTTTGGCGCTCTGGTAGTTCTTGCAGCTGCCTTCGCCTTTGTCTGGTTTAGAAGACGATCGTCCAAACATGGACGTAACCGTGCGACCGGGCGTTTGGAGAATTCAGATCATGAGAATGACAAGGGTTCTCCTGCTCAGCCTGTGGACAAGGCCCAAAACAATTGATCCCAACCCTCTTCCTCTGCCCGGAGGCATGCCTGAGTGACCTTCCTCACCCCGAAGCCACGTCAGGGTAGGCTTAATGTCGACTGCAACCTATCATCACGGAGAAAGTAGCATGGGCGGCTGTTATGATGTTGAGCTTCTGCCGAAAGCCGGCACTTGCCGAGGTAGCAAAGATGTTATAGAGAGGTGTTGGACTCTATTCGGGGAGAGGTCACTATTTTTCTTCGAACATATCTAGTTAAGTAGGATGTACAACTATACTGTCAGGTAGTGTAGTGTTGAGACTGTAAGTAGCATTGAGACGGTTACATTGGAGTATTATCACGGTATTAGCGGCAATGATTAAGGCCCACTGGCAAGAGATTGTTCGGAAGAGACCTTCTCCACTTCAGCGAATCGCGATAAAAACTGAAGTCAAACCCAAGGCCAATACCATTCGGAAGCCAGGAACAGAACCAGACAAAGAGGCCGACGGATGACAGTAGTGGTACAGGGAACAGGGAAGTGAAGCGAAGCAGAGTGAATAGCAGAGAAAAACTCTGAATAGATAGACTCCATCCTATGTATCGGTAAAATCCCAGACGAGGGCTGATCGCGGCTGGGGTGCAGTCGTATATCAAAGGCTGAGCACAAAACAGCCACGCTGGACTGATCTACTGGAGTTGAGTCGAACAGACCAGACATGGCGGATCTGGTTTTCGAAAGGAAGATGGTAACGGACTTACGAAGCGTCTGATACAAAGGAACAACACCTGACTCGTTGACTCTTTTGAAGTCAAAACAAGCTATACGGTGCATATATTAAGTATTCGTACAAAAGAAATCACCAGGAGTGAGATGTCCACTACGAGTGACGGCTGTAGGCTGATCTCGTGAGGCAAGTGGGTTGTAGATCATCTTCACTGTTAAAGCCAACAGATAATGCCTGACTTGAGGTCACTACGGAGCGAGTAGAGAACAGAAACATTCAAACGAAGTCAAAGGGAACATTGGACAACCCAATGCTCCGCCGTTTGAGGAGTACGATGATAAGTCCTAGAAGACAGACCTTGAAAAGCGTCGCTGGGAATCACAGACGACACGGGTTGAGGACCGGAGACAATGGGCAGCCCATATGTCCCAAGTGATCCTCGAGAATGGTACATAGACTCGTACACGATTGCGTAGTACACAAGAGTAAACGTTTAAATGATAAACGTGGTAACGTGACTTACCAGTCGATTTGATGACATCACAAGTGTAAGCTAGACTAGTGAATAATGACTCTTGACGCCTGCGTTCATATCTGTTCTGGTTTAACATTGTCGATGGTGTGGATCGCTGCAACTGTGCAAGGCGCTTGAAGAGTGGCTTATCTTGTCTGGCAGTAGACGCTGCGACTTGCTGTGCTGTGACATGCGATATGAGGCGGAGTGTGCTTAGGTCTTTTGACTGACGCGCTGCTGCGCAGGGATTCCTTAATCCCGCATCTCTAATGAACCGACCCGAGAGACTCTTTTAATTAATCACCCTCTGTTCACCTTATGACACCCGAATATCAGCTGTAGAGCACGCCCAATGAAAGTTCGTGAGCCCGAAAAGGAGATGAAGAGCCCTTGGCTGTAGACGGGGGTAATAATGACTGTCCGTTAGCCTCCTCCGCCTGTGAGCAGCACTGCTTCCTTTCCTCACACTCTGCCGGTTACAGGCTTACCGCGACCACCTCTCTTTAATTCATATACCCTCGTTTTCTCGACTCATTTATTGCCCAATGGTTCCCTTGTCCCTCGCTCCCTATCTCCTTTTCCTCACCGCTCTCGTATCGGCGGACCCAATACACTTTGACCTCGTTAGACGAGGTCGAAACCATATTATTGACTATGCCGTTATAGCGGATGGCATTCGCCTAAAATACGGCTATCCGGCTGCTGCCCATGACGCGGCGGCGAGGAGAGATATGATTAAGCGCGCGAGTACTACGGACATTTCGGTCATCAACCAGGTGAGTTGCCAAGCTTATCATACTCTCAGCGTATCTCAGAATCTTGTCTAGTACCAGGACCTGAATTACTTGGCAACAGTAGGCATTGGAACACCGTAAGTCTGCCATTTCTTACACCTAGCTCACTCTCTCGGCGGCCACGGGTACTCCTCGCCTTTATCTTGGAATATTGCTTTTCGAATTTCTGACTGTATCACCAGGCCTCAGGAACTCGCCGTCGGCCTCGACACCGGGTCTGCAGATCTCTGGGTCGCTGATTCGTTGTGTCTAGCATGCGATAAGGACACTCTCACATACAATGCGAATGATTCTTCATCAAATGTAGTTGTCGGCGATCCACCTATTGGTCAAAAGATTCCGCTTCGTTATGGCATTGGAGAAGTTAACGGGACTATTGCCTCTGAGACGGTATCCATGGGTGGTTTCACAATAACAGATCAAACCTTTGGTGAGTGCTATATGTTCGAATCTCTAGAAAAAGCTATTGAACTATGTGAACAGTCCAGGTTGATCAGATAATAGACGGGTTCACTGATTCGCCGCGCTCTGGAATTATGGGACTAGCGTTCAGTAGTATTGCGATAACTAATGCGACACCATTCTGGGAGGCGCTATCCAACGGCGGGCAGCTACAAAACAAGGAGATGTCCTTCTGGTTCAAGAGGTTTGGTGATGATGCATCCGCCCCTAACGTCGCACCTGGAGGTGTTTTCACTCTGGGAGGCACCAACACAAAATACTTCTCTGGGGAGATTGAATTCATCGACATGCCTACATCAAACCCGACTTACTGGTTCTTGAGCATGACAAGTAAATTCATCAGTTGCGATTGTCCCTTGTTACGGATCGCTAACCACATCTCCAGATGTAACCGTGCAAGACAAATCGATTTCCATCTCAACTGGTCCTGCCGCCCTTGCTGCCATCGACACAGGAACGACACTTATTGGTGGGCCTACTGCTGGCGTGCGAGCTATCTGGAATGCAGTCCCTCAAGCACAAGATCTTGGTGCATATAGGCCAGGATTCTGGGCATTCCGTACGTCGTGCCGTTTTATAAATTGGATTTTCTTGACTCATTGCAATACACAGCTTGTAACACCAACATCCAAGTTTCCCTGTCCTTTGGCGGAAAGGCATGGCCGATTGACCCCGACGATATGAATCTTGGTCCCGTCGATACAACTGGTCAACTCTGTTGGGGAGGAATCTTCGATCTTGGTGCGGGGACTAGTATTCAACCTCAACCTGGAAATCCATCCTGGATTGTCGGTGACGGTTTCTTGGTGCGTCATGATATCACAATTTGAACAGCAAGCTGACCTACATCATTCGCGTTTACGAATTCTTCCCACTATACTGCGCCTCTGTGATTCAATACCTCCAGAAAAACGTTTACTCAGTCTTCCGCGTCGATCCGCCATCCATTGGCTTTGCGCAATTGTCTAGAGCAGTGGGAGGACCAGGTACGGCGGCCTGCTCTGCACCAAGTTTGATACTCACCAGCTCTTTTCCCGGCGCCTCTTCGATGGTAATTCCCATCCAACGTTCACCTTCTATCTCTCTGACTGGTGCATTTTCAACGGGAATAAATCATATTCGTTCCGATTCTGCCTTGCCCGATGTAGGCAACGGAATTGGATCCAGTGAGTCCTCTCACTCGACTCCTTCTGTAACCTGACTCATGGTTTATCACAGACTCAGCGGGCTCTCTTTCATCTTCTATGACTTTTGTGACGCTTGTTTTCGCTGTACTTTGGTATATTCTCTATGGGCTGCTATAAGGTGCCGCATAATGTTGCTTTTGGTGGTTGGGTTAAAAGGCTACTTACAATAGAGGTCTTGATACCGATTTGAATTTGATTACTGACCTTTTTACGAGTCGACACTACAACTAAGTCGTTCAATATAATACCCGGGGCCTGATTTTGTTCGTTCACTTCGAGCAAGAGTTTTCCTGATCTTGTTCTCGCTCTCGCAATTGTTCGCTTTGGGCAGCTATCCCGTTCAGCCTTCGTCCAGAATTGGTGGTACATGTGGCGAAGCCATTTGAGACGCCCACGCGTGCCGGGGCGGTTTCCAAATTGGGAGGGGTTTTACTGAACATAGAGTGAGTCCATAGAGGTCCTCGTGCGCTTGCACGTATTATTTGCGCAGAAGAAATCGGCAGGAGTGAGTGAGATGTACTACAAGCGGATGGCTATAGGCTGATCTCCGCGAGGAACGTGGATTCCACATTCGCTCAAGTCAGCCGACTTGCTTTCCACAGGGTAAATGACCCAAAGAAACGCGTAGTCAAATCGCTATCACATTATATTGTCGTCATGAAATATTTCCTTCCATATATGGTAGGGTGCGTTTCACTAATTTTCCGCTGATTTGACACTGACTCATTGGGACGTTCGCCCTGTGTTTCTTTGCTGTGCTGTGGCCAACGATATGATGTCGAGTGCGCTTAAGCCATTTGACTGATGCGAGGCTGAGGCGTGGCGACTCCTCTACTTAACCCTTTGGGTACCGCATCTCTAACGAACCGACCCGACAGACCATTTTATTAATCATCTTCCGTTCGCCTAATGACGCCCGAAGACCAGCTGTAGAGCACGCCTAATGGAAGTTCATGAGCCCGAAAAGTGAGATGAAGAGCCCTTGACTATAGAGGGGGCTCTAATAACGGTGACCGTCCGTGACCTCCCCCCATTTTCTCGACTCTTTCATTGCCCAATGGTTCCCCTATCCCTCGCTCCCTATCTCCTTTTTCTTACCGTCCTAGTACTCGGCAGACCCCATCCACTTTGACCTCGTTAGACGAGGTCAATTCCACAATATTACTGACTATGCCGCTATAGCGGATGGCATTCGCCTAAAATATGGCTACCCGGCCGCTGCCCATGACGCCGTGGCGAGGAGAGATGAGATTAAGCGCGCGATCAGTGCAGACATTTCGGTCATCAACCAGGTGAGTTGCCGAGCTTATCACGCGCTCAGCACGTCCCTCAACCTTGTCTAGTATCAGGACTTCAATTACTTAGCAACAGTAGGCATTGGAACACCGTAAGTCTGCCGTTTCTTACACCTAGTTCGCTCTCTCGGTGGCCACGGGTACTCCTCACCTTTATCTTGGAATATTGCTTTCGGATTTCTGACTGTATCACCAGGCCTCAGAAACTCGCTGTCGGCCTCGACACCGGGTCTGCAGATCTCTGGGTGGCTGATTCGTTATGTCTAGCATGCAACAAGGACACTCTCACGTACAATGCGAATGATTCTTCATCAAACGTAGGTGTTGGCGACCCACCTATCGGTCAAAAGATACAGCTTCGTTATGGCATCGGAGAAGTTAACGGGACTATCGCCTCTGAGGTGGTATCGATGGGCAATTTTCACAATAGCAAATATAACCTTTGGTGAGCGCTATATGTTCGAATCTCTGGAGAGGCTATTGGACTATGTGCACTTGAACAGTCCAAGTTAATCAAATAATGGTGGACGGGTCCACTTATTTACCGCACTCTGGAATTATGGGACTGGCTTTCAGTAGTATCGCGATGACTCATGCGACACCATTCTGGGAGGTGCTATCCAACGGCGGCCAGCTACAAAACAAAGAGATGTCCTTCTGGCTCAAGAGGCTTGGTGATCTCGTTGGTGATGTTGCTCCCCCTAATGTCACTTCTGGAGGTGTTTTCACTCTGGGAGGCACCAACACAAAATACTTCTCTGGGGAGATTGATTTCATCGACATGCCCACATCAAACCCGACTTACTGGTTCTTGAACATGACAAGTGAATCCACCAGATGCAATCGTCCTTAGTTGCGGATTACTGACCCCACCTCCCAGACGTAACTGTGCAAGGCGAATCGATTTCCATCTCAACTAGTTCTGCTGCCCTTGCCTCCATCGACACAGGAGCAACACTTATTGGTGGGCCTACTGCTGCCGTGCGAGCTATCTGGAATGCAGTCCCTCATGCACAAGATTTTGGTGCACAAATGCCAGGATTCTGGGCATTCCGTACGTCGCATCATGTTATAAATTTAGGTTTTCTTGACTCATTCGCGATATATCACAGCTTGTAACACCAACGTCCAAGTTTCCCTGTCCTTTGGCGGAAAGGCATGGTCGATTGACCCCGACGATATGAACCTTGGTCCCGTCGATGAAACGGGTCAACTCTGCTTGGGAGGAATCTTCGATCTTAGCGCTGGGGCTAGTATTGAACCTCAACCTGGCAATCCATCGTGGGTTGTCGGTGATATTTTCTTGGTGCGTCATGATTATCACAATTTGAACAGCGTGCTGACCCACGTTATTCGTGTTTACGATTTCTTCCCACTCTACTGCGCCTCTGTGGTTCAATGCCTACAGAAAAACGTTTACTCAGTCTTCCGTGCGGATCCACCGTCCGTTGGGTTCGCGCAGTTGTCTGCGGCAGTAGGAAGGTTAGGTACGGTGGCCCCCTCTGCACTAAGTTAGATACTCACCAGCTCTTTTGCCGGCACCCCTTCGATGGGAACAATCCTATTCCTTCCGGTTCTGCCTTGTATAACACAGGCAACGCAACTAGATCCAGTGAGTCTCCTCAGTTGTTTCTTTCTGCAACTTGATTCACGGTTTATTACAGACTCGGCAGACTCTCTTTCATCCTCTACGATTTTTGTGACGCTTGTTTTCGCTGGAGTTTGGTATATTATCCATGGGCTGCTTTGAGTTACCATATGATGTGGCTTTCGGTGGCTGGGTCGAAAGGCTAATTAAGATAGGGGATTTCTGATACCAACTTGAATTTAATTACTTATGCGTATTAACCGTTTCACGAGACTTGAATATAGTCAAGGGGTCGTTTAATAAGATACCCAGTAGCATGAAGGCGAGAGGTGATAGCCCGTCAATATTTTTCTTCAGCGTCTAGAGTGGTGGCACGAGTGGCGAAGCCATTCGGACAGAATAGAGGCACGATATCAAGATCAGTGCCAAGTTCATGGAGCAAAGCTTGATCGGGTACCTCGCGATCAAGATGTTTTGATTATAAGAGTGGTAGGGTAGGGTAATTGTACAGGGTATGACGGGCGATTCAAAAGGATGTGGGAGGGCGACGTATGGTCCAGGTAATATGAGGGCGGTATGGTGGTGGTAGAAGATCCCTCGTGCTCGTTCTCGAGCTCTTGGAAGAATCATTTTCGCAGGTAAGCGGTGGCCTGCGAAGCTCGAAGCTTAGAAATCCGTTCGGGATTCTTTCTTGCTAAGGAGTACTGTCTCCTCGAAGCGTTTAAGGATAACCCGAGGCACCCAGCAGTGACATTTTCATCTCACGAGACGATACATACTGGCAATCTAAGCGACAGTCAGACACACACACAGATAACAATGTATAGCATATGCTTACAGGTTAACCATTCTTATTGGCCACTCGCTCGAGTTCGGCAAGGACGAGATCTAGTCCGCCTTGCGTCCAATATTGCTTCTCGTGATTCGAGAGTTTGCCTAAAACATAGGTCGACATGTCCGTTCCGTGGTAGCCGATGCCGACACGGAAACGCCAGAAGTTTTGCTCGCCTCCTAGTGCAGCGATAATGCTTTTGACGCCATTATGGCCGTTGGCGGATCCACCCAGACGCACGGCGAGCTTTGTGACGTCATGCTGCACTGAATCCGAGATGACGATCATGTTCTTCGGGTCCCGGAAACTTTTCCGGTAAATAGCGGCGACGGACGGACCGGAAATGTTCATGAGGGATTCTAGGTAAAAGCTATGCGTCAGTGGACGCTCGAGCTCTGCAATTACATGTGACATACTTGACTTGAAGAGAGTCAAGAGAACCTGTTTCTCTCCTAGTTGGACTTGACCTTGTCCTGCATATCCGCCTTTCTGACTGGATAGTTTTATTCCCAGGCGTTCGGCGATGGAGTCAACGATGAGATGGCCCACACTGAAGAAAAAAAATAAACAATGATCAGCCGTGCTCCAAACCAACTCTACGGCGTAAACAAGTACCTGTGCCGAGTTAGTGGCAGTGGAAGATTTCCAAGGCCGACGACGAGAACCTGGGGGATAGGGAGGCCCATTTATTCTACGGATGAAGAGGTTTGCGTTGAATTCTGGTGTAGGTATACGACAGACAGCCTGTATTTAAGATGCTCGCCAAATGACTCGTCCGGTGAATGCTGTGCGATGGATGAGCAACCATGTCAACCGCATTTGAGTTTGGAAGACAAGCGCAAGGCTTACCAACAGATGAGTCAGATGTGATCAACAACGACAGAAGACTCTTGACATCCCGGCTAATGTTCTGAAGCTCGAGAGGACTGCAGCCGCCCAAGGCGCCCGAAATCCGTTGTGCCGTCAAAGTCCGATTTGGTTGGCAACGGATCATTCACGTTGTCATTACATAAGCAAATAAAGCTGGAGCAACAGGTCGATCCATGGCTGCAATTTCCGCATGATATTTATTTGAGCCATCTCCCTCTTGCGCCTCCCCTCACTGTCCTTTACGATGTCCTCAGCCACGGTTACGGCGACGACGGCCGTGCCGAAAACGCCGCTCAGCCCGCCCCACCCTCCGTCTGCGGCATGTAAAACGCGCATCAAGCTCCGGACCCAAGCTTTCCCCTCCTCCAGCTGTGCAAACCGCTACCTGCGTCCGTCGAGGCGCTCGACCTATCCGGGGTATCGCCCACACAAACCCTCGCCTCTCTCCGCTTTCTCGTCCTCTCCCACCTCGCCGACCTCGAACGACACCTTTCTGAACTCGAATCACCTGATATCGAAGCCTGGAAGCTCAAAGGCGGGATTAAAATAGAAGAGGCGCGGACCTGGGCAAAAACTGCACTGGAAATGCTGAATGGCATACGCGCAGAAGTGCGATCACACCTACCAGACGTTCATTTTTCAGATTTGGCGTCGGTGGAGAGTTTCCTGAGGGCGCACATTCCTGACCTTCCGGAAATGCCCACTTTGGGAGATGTTCGCTCGCATCTTCCAGAAATACCCGATGTCCGTTCGCACTTGCCAGAGCTCCCCTATTTGTTGGATATGGCGGAAGTACGCTCGCATTTCCCTGAAATGCCTCAGCTTCCCGATATGCCGGATATGATGGCACATTTCCCTGACTTCGCTGATGTACGTTCAAAATTGGAGGACGCACGCACACGTTTTCAAGAAATCGACTCTCAGACCTTCCTCGATTACGTCCCGACACTCTCAATGCGCCTCCAAAACCTACACTCTCACTTGTCTTCTGCAGAGGTGGAATTTACAAAGATGCTCGGCATTCCGTCGTTGGCACCTAGCTCACTTCTACGCGACGTCTTGGACGCCCTTTCAGCAGACCTGGTTCAGGAGCTCGCGACAATTACTGCTGAGACGGACGAGAAGGCAGACAAGCTCATTGAACAGGCTGCTTGCGAAGTCGCTAGAGCCGTCAAGCACTCATTCGAAGGCATGCGCCTCATAACATACCATGATCTTCCAGATCCCTGGAAGAACAACCCTTTTGTTACCCAAGGATATAGGTATGGCTGAGTTCTCTTGTCCATGCCTCTGTACACTGACCAGTTTTATAGATTTATACCCATAGAGCGATGGCCGCTTCTCATTAAGTCTGTCTTCATGTTGCATAACGAGACTCGTATGTGGAAATTTCTCTAAAATGACCCCTTTGAGTGTCTCATATTTTCTCGCTCAGTCAACATTCATACCCACCTCATACCCCTCGTTCTCTACCTCATCAACATCATTTCCATCATCCGCAACCCAACGCACTTCGATGCAGCCGAAGTGTTCTTCATGTCCTTTG
This sequence comes from Leucocoprinus birnbaumii, assembly GCA_027627405.1. Taxonomy (NCBI): domain Eukaryota; kingdom Fungi; phylum Basidiomycota; class Agaricomycetes; order Agaricales; family Agaricaceae; genus Leucocoprinus; species Leucocoprinus birnbaumii. The sequence continues at coordinate 121,415 of JANIEX010000005.1, read as the reverse complement.
CTTGCATCTGCCTCCTAGGCAGTGCAGTCTGGCATACGATGGCCGGATGTGCACACCACGGAAGCATGGAGTTTTGCGCACGTGTGGACTACGTGGGGATCGGTTGGCTCATTAGTGCGAGCGTTGGAACAGTCGTACATTATGGTTACCAATGTCATCCCAAGATTGGACACGCGTTTGAGGCCCTGTGTTTTTTGATGGGTTTATTGGGCAACGTTTTCCCTTTATGAATTGGTTCAATCAGTATGAGTACCGCGTAAGTTGACCTCTGCTCTTCCTTCGCGTCAGGTGATTAACCACCTCTTGCATGTGTTATGATTAGGCCCACCGAATGGGGTTTTCCTAGCCTTAGCATTCTCTGGTCTGGCTCCTCTACTCGGGATGGCCGTCCTTCATTCGTCCAAAGAAGCCTCAGTCTTCATAGGTAAGTCTCTTGCCAAGCCAAGTTTAGTGTAAACCTCATATTCTTTTCCTGTTTCCTGTTTGCTGTTTCCTAGCGCCCCTGCTCCCATCATTCGCCTCCTATCTAATCGGTCTTGTGTTTTACGCTTATCATTGGCCTGAACGGCACCTTCCGGAGAACGTGCGTCTGGTCTTGGATAGGTTCGGTGGAGGCTCGCATGCGATTTGGCATTGCTTCATTGTGCTGGCTGTTAGTCAGCATAAGCAGGGGATGCATGCTATGAAGGAGGGTTTCCAGTGCCTGGCGGAGTATGCGTCTGGCTGAAGTGATAGGTGTGGTAATTTCGATTGTGATTTGGTGGTGGGTTCGGAGGTTTTATCAAAAACTGCGATGCGATGTCCCGTCCGGGGTTGGTCTCGTGCTATTCGTGTGTTTGTTGTTGGAATTTGGAGTGATTCTCTCGTGGACCAATCATTAGACCACTCGTTGATGCACGACAATCGGGAAGTAGATGTATATGTTATTGTTTGTATATTCGTTCACGTATTCTCTCCTTGTTTAAATACGCTAGTTGCTGCACTGCAGAAGTAGTTGTATCGTCAAACTCGTATATTATTAGACAGAACCTTCTTTTGCTAAGGCGGGGATGATTTCATACTTGTTCAGCTTCAGCTTTGAATTCGAATATTTCGGTCAGAAAACATATACCAATGTAGTGCCGGCTGTCATTGGCGACATGAGGATATTGTTACAGAACGCATGAAAAGTACTAAGGAATAACGGAGTGGATAGCATACAGCACCAGGCAGCAAGATAGCAAATACAGGGAGCATAGAAAGCAACGCAGACAAAGCAAACAAATAAATTAGGGCGAAAAGAAGAGAAAAAAACAGGAGAATGCCATTGCCGGCGGTGGCCTCGTGGAATCTTGAAGGGGATTATAATCTCAAGGTTGATATATTTCCTCGGCAGCTCAAGTACCGAGGGCCTACGCAATCTTGCGGATATAATCCCAGGAAGGTGGCAGCGAGACGAAAGTCGAAAATCTGTGAGGAAGTCAATTTAATGAGCAGAGGGACGCTAGGGGCACGACAAGTGTTCGTGTTCTCATAAACATTTAGTTGAAGGACTCACAGAATTCTTCTTTTCCCTCTCTTCTTTTCTGGCTTTTTTTGGGTTTTATGATTGGAGATAGTCGACGATCGAGGTGAAAGAGAGGAATGATTGGAGGTGATGAAAGTTGGGGTCTTTAATTGCCTCTGCGAAGCAAGTCTTTCCGGCGATACCCAACTGCCTTTCCAAGGCCAGCGATGATCTTGCCTAGACCTTCAAGTACGCCACCGGCAGCCTCTAGGGACGTCTCCGCGAAATACATGGCGGAATCAACAATTTGTCGACCACCATCTTCGATCTCTTTAAGACCCGGAGACTTGAGGTCCATTACCCCATCTTCGGCCGTCTGATTCTCTGTGGACCAGACTCGGTCCTTGGTGTTCTGGGATGCACCGAAACGGCAGAATTGTGAAGGGGGACTATGAAAGAAAGGAAAGAGCTATTGACACGAGTGGCTCATTGACGATCAGGGATGGCGTACTTACCTTAATGCGGTGGCCGCTGGTTCCTGGACCTCCGAACTCGGTTCTCCAGGATCACCTACGGTGTATGGTGGAGGAGGGTCGTCTACTGCTGAACCGCTGTCTGGTTTCTGGTCTTCATCAGGACCTGAAGAATCCGGTAATGGGCTGATGCGCAGCACAGGACTTAGTCGATTTATATCGGGATCGATTATCATAGTAAAAAGATTTGAATTGGCGCAAGGGGGAATAGGATCGTAAAGCTTGAAAGGCCCTCAAAAATGTGGGGGAACAAGACTTGGGTGGATGGGGCCCCGCAAGCTGAAGATGATGTCGACCACTTAACAGCTCTTTCTATTATATTGGTAGGTACACGCTTGTCAGCCTCGTGTTGAGAGTCCGCATCGTTCCCGAGACTTCTACTTCCAATAGGCGCCCTGATGACCTCCTTTCGTTGCATTTTGGTCGAAATGTAGTGTTTCCGGTGGAGTCGTCCAGCGGGTATGGTGTAATTAGGGGTATTGTAGCTTGGAGATAACTTCCATATTATCTTGAGCGCTGTCATAGGGACAAAGCGTCGAAGGAAGTCTGAAGCTCTGAAGGGCTGGCCTTGGTTGAGTCATGAAGGGGAGTTGAAATGATCGTGGGAGTTTATCATTACTCGGAACCTCAGGACAGACGCCGAAGCTTCACGCGCAAACAACTGACCAAGTATTTTACATTCAATTTATAGGTTCGAAGCGAAAGTATATGCAAGTCTGAAGAAAGCAAATAACCTAATTTATACGTTACATACATAGAAAGTGCGTGAAAGTCGTCGCTCGTCGTAACTTCATTGACATCTCGATGCTGACCTGAAATATGTAGCAATAATTATCAAACGACTGCCGTCGGGCGAGCAAATCACTTACAATAGTATGTTGAGTTAAATAATTTCTAATTTGATGGTGGCGGACTCACTGGATCCTCTTCTTTGCTCTTTTTAGACGATCCAGTATAAGTCAATTTCCTCGTCAATCTTCCCAGCCCCTTCAAGATCGACCCAAAGCCGTTCAAAATGCCTCCAGCTGCTTGCAGAACCGCACCAACCAGGAAGAACGGGGTGGTCAACAGCATCAAAAACCCTTTGCCAATCTCCGTCAAAATCCCGTCTCGCTCATCGTCGCTAGCCATTCTGAATGCTTTGGCTCTCTCGCGCCAATGCTTCTTCACTACTGGGTCGGTGTGGCTAGCCGCAACATGTTCCATGGCCTCTGCAACCTGTTCTACATCGCGTTCCGATGCTGGGCCCTCTCGAGACTTGTATGTGTTCATGACATGTTCGAGATTCCTCAGCGAGCTCTTCCATTCGAGCTCTTGCTGAGGGTCAACTGGAGTCTCCTCGGATGGGACTTTGTTATCGACGGCAGCGGTAGACGGGACCTTGCCTTCAGGCTCTGTGATGTTCGTCATCATGGGGTGTCGAAGGTAGCTATGAGGCAGCCTTACTTCTCAGGAATCTTTATATGATCACCGTCGTTCGAGTTTATCGAGTGGGAACGATCACGTCAATGAATACAGTCTCCGTCACTTGGTCTCTGGTCGCCTGATTTGGGTCAATGCGCTTCGAAAACAACTTTAACCAATTCATTTCTGGTCCATGCCAGGTACAAGGTTTCAATCAAAGACTACGGTACATGATCTCTGTATCCGTTGAAAGGTCTCGTGAGTCAGAGTCCTGGCTCAGATCTGGATTTGTCCTAGTGTCAAAAACCCACGAGTTTAAGTCCAGCGCACATAAAGACGTATAAGGGATAATGACATACCGCTCGGATTCTTGTTTTTCTTCGGTTTATACGTCAACTTCTTGCACAACATACCCAACGCAGTGAAGATTAAGCCAAGATTCCTGCAGAATGCACCGCTCATCTTAAACACTCCATGCAACAGCATGAAAGGGGAAGTCAAGAGCACTAAACAAGCTTCACCGAGCTGTTTCAACAAGCCGACTCCTGAATCCTCGTCGTGGTCGGCGAACACACGCTGGGCAATACTCGGCCTAGGAGGCTCCCAGTCCACCCTTCCTTCCTCCACGTCCGATAACCCCAGCTGAGATCTGATGTTCTCCCACTCGATGCGCTGGTCTCGAGGAATGTTCTCGGACCTCAAGGGGCGATAGACCTCAGTTGTAGGGGAAGCGAGTGAGCCTGGAGCAGTGTTTCCTATGCCTGTAGGAAATACGCTTTCGTATGGCGCTCGTGGCTCTGCAGGACCCGGCTCGATCTTGGGGCTCTGAGGGCGCTCTCCGACAACTGTGTCGATAGAGGCACGGGGAGGGGCTTCAAGCTCCACTGGAGACGCCATAATAACCGAGGAGGAGGTGGCAAAGTGATTCTAGCTTGTTACATAGGCCTCGAGGTTTTATGGAACTCCTTCTGAATGACAGGTTGGAATATTGGTTTGTCCGAAACCGACGTCGACGGTCACATACTGCGCTCTGCGCAGCGTTCCGCAGTGATTTCTTGTTCCCCTTTGAGCATCTCATTCAAACCTCTCTACCTTGATCATCTCGTGATGATGGCCGACGTTCAAATTAGCGATATTCACAATTCACAATTCTTATGCCATGCACTTTCAAACGATAAGGATTGGTGTCAGACCTCACAGTCGGAATATGCCACGATTTTTTTCTCAGAGGTAATCTACCGAACGCAACCCTTATTGCGCGTCAAAAATATTTATTATTCACTGTGGTCGGTCTCAGGACCCTCAAGGCTGTACGTCTAGGAAGCATACAATCAGTTGTGTCGGCCAGCTCTTCTGATTATCAGGAAGGTTGACTTACTGCGGAATCAATGCTATACCATGCCACAGGAGCCTTCGACCATGAATTGTCGGAGTTTCGGAGATTTGCGAAGTGAGTACCAGCCACTGCCTAGTTTCGACGATATTACAAGCTGCTCTGCAACACTATGTCCGTTCTCCCTATGTTCAGGAGTCGTTGAGCATAGTTGATTATTGAAATGATCGACATTTCGTCATACAATTGAATTATGGCACTCTGGCGAGTACAGCATTCGGTGGATTTCATAACTTTGCTAACCGGAATAGGATGAATAACGTTGCTTCGGTGCTAACGGACGCTCTAATCCAAACTGCTGTTGCCGTCTGGCTAGCCGCTATTACATATTCTGAAGCATAGTCTCCCGTGGCAGAGGCGTCGATAGGCGAAGCCACTCATTCGCATAGCCATATACGCTGCGCCTGTTCTTATCTCATCGGCCTACGAAGGTTGGACTTCTATCCGCTAACTCTAAACAAAGAGCGAGAATTTAGCTTCTGTTAAACCATCAAAATGCTCCTTGCCTTTATGCCTCAACACAGTAACGCCACTTGTCATTTTTGGGGTCTGATTTCATTACCCTGAGTGTATAAAACCCGTTCAGGACTTGCTATGTACCCTCCTTGAGCCTCGACACACTACCTGCACGATGGGCGGCTTAGAAAGCCATGTTCTTTCTGCACCCTCCCTTGGAACCAGCAGTGGGGCCAACTCCACCCTAACTTTGAACGAACCCGAACATCCGGTAGACGGTAACAGACTCGCCAGCAACAACAAGGACCACAAAGTTCAACTCTCCGACCAGACGAACCTTCTTCCGACCAAAAAACTCATCGTTTGCTTTCTGGGCCTCAGTCTATGCTCTTTAATCAGCCAACTTGACCAATTCGTCACAGCAACCTCCCTTTCGTCGATTTCTGCGGATTTCGACGCTGGTGCAATTTCCTCATGGGTGCCGACGGCCTACCTACTCACCTCGACGTGTGTCACACCTCTTTATGGAAGGTTTAGTGACATTTTTGGAAGGAAGACCATGTTATTGGTGGCTCTGGCAGTTCTCGTGTCCGGAAATATTTCGGCCGGGTTTGCGGATTCAATTATGGAAGTCATAATTTCGAGAGGAGTCTCGGGCGCTGGAGGAGGTGAGCGCCTCTTAATGCTTGTCATGGCTTCTTTGGCATACTAGTAGCTCAGCGATATTGATCAACCACACTAGGGGCCATTGTCACTCTTGCCCAGATTGTAATGTCCGACATTGTCAGCCTCCGCGAACGGTGCGTATTCGCTTTCCCCGGCTTCTTACACGGAAATTGAAAGTTTATTGCGTTGAAGGGGAAAATACCAAGCAATCAGCGCTTCAGTGAACTTATTGGGAGTTGGTATAGGCCCAGTGGTTGGAGGCGCAATTGCGCAAAACGCTGGTTGGCGAGTAAGTCTTCATCTCCTTTGTAATTGAGATTTCAATGATCTAGCTAATTCTCGTGAAGTGGTGTTTCTGGTTCATCTGCCCCATCGCATTTTGCGCTGCTGCTGTCGTCATTTTTGTCCTTCCTTTGAAACCTGTTCAGGGCAATGTGAAAGAGTAAGCTCTCATTCTCTGAAATCGGCGATACGAGCTCAAAACTAGTCAAGGAAACTTCTTGTGATCGACTTCCTCGGTTCGACCTTAACGCTTGTTGCGTGTACGCTGATCCTACTTCCGCTGATTTGGGTGAGTAAGACTCATAGGAATATCATCCCCAGCTAGTACACTGGCTGAATAACATCTTCAGGGTGGCGTAACCTTCCCCTGGAACTCGCCCGTGCTCATTGGAACGCTGATGGGTGGTCTTGCTACAACAGGTTTATTCATCCTTTGGGAAATGAAATATGCGAAGCTACCTATTGTACCTAGTAAGTCGATGCATCCGTGATAATATTGCAAATGAGGAGGCTCATATCGCACTCAGTGCATATTTTCAAGAGTTCTACTGTTTGCGGTGTGTATATTGGATCCGTCGTCACGTAAGCGTTTCTCCCGGACCGTTACGGCTTATCAGCAACTGAGCCAAACCGTGTTTTCGCAGTGGAATGATCACACTGTGCACAATGAACTACCTTCCTCAATTCTTCCAAACTGCCTTGGGCTATAGTCCAATACGTTCTGGGGTATTCTTGATACCGGTCCTGGCATCTCAACTAGTCACAAATCAAGTATCGGTGCGTTTTTATGCCCAGGATAGTCCCTGTCATCATTAACAAAATCCGAATAGGGTCAAATAATGAGCAGAACCGGTCATTATCGAGTATGACGCATTGATTTGTCGCTGAAATCTGAACTGATTAACTTCAAGATTATTATTCTCGTTGGCTACGCCATTTGGTCCATAGCATGCGGAATCTTTTCGACAGTCACGCCAAAAACTCCAGTCGGTCTTTTGGTGTTTTATATGCTGTTATCAGGCCTGGGTTCAGGTTCGGTGCGTTGATGCACTGTGTACTATTAACGGAAATAACTGACCTGTTATATGTAGACTCTTCAAACCGCAACAATAGCAGCACAAGCAAGCGTACCGCGTAAAGACATGGCTACTGTAACAGCTTTTCGAGGTGTAAGTGCGACAAGAAAGTGCTATTTTATGACTCAATCAATGAACTCGATGACCTCTTAGTTCCTGAGACTTTTAGGAGGCGCATTAGGCCTCGCAATTGCCTCCGCAATGATGTACGTCACCCCTCATCGTGAATCTCGAACTTCGCCCGACATTGACATGATTCTTCCGCAGAAACAACAGTCTTCGCAGTGAAATGCAAAGTCTCAACATCTCTGAGGCAACCATCCGCAGTGTCATCGATAAACCGGCTCTCCTGCGCTCCTCTCCTTCTGCCTTGGGTTTCTCAAACGATCTGGCCACGGCCATACTCTATAACGGTTATATCAAAGGTTTTGGTCGAATGTTCATTTTCAGCGCTGGTATGTCCGCAGCTGCATTCTTTACTAGTATCTGGCTTGTCAAGGAGACGAACTTGGACCGAGAGGATGATGAGGAGCGGAAACAGGAGGCTGCCGCCTCGGCCGAAGATTCGGAAAAGCCCAGGGATAATTAGTGGAGCTACTTCACTCCGCAAACCGTGCATGCAGACAGTCAGATAGACAGAGCATCGTTAGAATTGGAGTTCATAGATTACTGAGGGGAAATTGTAGTCGAGCCTCGTTCCTTTAGTATAATCTAGTACCATCAGTCAATCCTTAGTCTCCCACCACTTAGTACATTCATTTTTGTCATAGTCGATTCATCAGTCTTCTTATATACATTACCCTGGAGCTCCGCTGTAAACTCTTTTAGATAACTCAGAAGATAGAACGACCATCCTGGATTTCGTTCAGTTCCATGGATAAATATAACCGCATAAAAGTAGACGTCTAATTTTAGTTTCGTACCTGTTCCGCGTTCCTGGTTTGGACGGTATGAGTACACTGAAGCTCAGATTCTGGCACATCAGTGGCATGCGAGCTCCAGTCCGCTATCGCAACTCCGACGCCAGTGCATCAACCAATCTCGAAAACCCGGTAATGTGGGTATCGCTGCGGTAATAATAATAGAACCACATCACGGTCTTTGGAGCCCGCAATAGAGAGGTTTTGCAACCGCTTGAAATGGGGCGCTAAGCGAAAATTGAAACTGAATGGCTCCACACACTAAAATCTTGCGAAACCTCTCTAATCCTGTTTTGTCGAGTTTCTGGTACATCTTCGAGCGAGGTAGCTGGGTGACGAACCGGCTCCATAATTGTTCAGACTATGAATCATATGATGGAACTCAAAGACAATTCAGTTGTTTCGAAGTTCGTAGACAATATGATTTCAGAGCACGAAAACAGGCAGCGCAGACGCGATTCAAGTTCACGAGACACGGTAGAGCATGGATAGATATAATACACACAGCAGGTACGAAACTCAATATCAATGATCTGGGACAACTAAAAAGGCCCGAGACCCTCGGCTGTCAGCCTAATGGCGCTCACATTGTGAGTGATTGGCGACAATTCTCATCTGTAACATCCCATAAGCCATATACACCCTCATTCTCCTGTATGCATACGCCAAACGTCAGCACTGTACATGTCCGATGAAAGGTCATATACCTTGTAAATGCATTCTGTCGGGGATTTATAAGTCTGGCCGAACATGCTGTGCGGTGTAGTGCTACACATGTCAGCCCAGTTGTTCTTAAATTCGTTGACCTTAAGATAGCCCTCTAGGTGAGCTTCGTAGCGCTTTACACAGTTTTGCTTAGCAGAGGCACGTTGCGGAATTGTTAATACTCACGTGAATTCCTGACTGGTGACTGGTACAGCCCTGTCAAGTGATACGATTAGAAGGATTCCATCCGTTGCAGATGATATATAATACTAGCTGGTCTGAAGTATCCTTCCACCAAGGTTTACAAGAGGCTTCGTCGAAATCAATGATCCAGACCCCAACCATCTCATCTCCCTGTATTAGACCGAGCTTCAGCATTGTGGTGCTACCGCATTAGTATGCGCTAAGAAAACTCACGACATGACGACACTCAGTAGGGAATACGTCCTTTCCGTGGATACTCACGGAAGTTTCCTTGCAAGCTGAGTATTTGTCCCAGCCGGGCGGAGTATACTCCAAGTGAGCCTGATAGCGAGCCGTACCATAAGCAATACAAGGTTCTTGATCTCTTCGGACTTCACTCCACTGAATGTACTTCTTCGTACGTTCACGTTCCTCCTGTTCGTGTTTCTGACGCTCTTCTTCCCATCGACGACGTTCTTCATCCCGCTTTCGAAGTTCACGAGCCGTGTCATTGCGGAGCGCCTCAAGTCGATCGTGCTCGATCAACCAGTCGCTCCGCAAAGCATCTCGTTCAGTAGAAAGTCTGGTAATGTTTTCTTTGTAGGCGGCGTATTCGCGTTCCCGGTGCTCACGGAGGTTGGCACGCTCAAGCAACCATTCTTTCTTCTCGTTCTCTCGCTGAATGATGAGCCTGGTAATGTTCTCCTTGTATTCAGCATATTCACGTTCCCAACCGACTTGATTCTTGGAACGTTTAATCTGCCATTCTCTTTCCTCGGTGGCTCGTTCAATCCTAAGTCTGGTGATGTTTTCCTTGTAGGCTGCATATTCACGCTGCCAGTCCAGGCGGATCCTATCACGCTCCTCAGGGTTGAAGATAGTTTTTGTGATGTCCTTTGTGGTGTAGATATACGCGGTTTCGAAGATAACGACCAGGATGACATCCATGATAAGCGCACATTTAATGATGAAGCCAGTCGGCCATTGGGCGGCTTGCGCTCGAGAGACATAGCCTGCATGATTCAATAATAAAGGCTGGTCCTCTCTTGCTCCGCCATGGCCTGACATGGTATGATAGCACCGCGGCGTGTGACGAGAACCTCCAGAGCAACAATGCCCGTTGCCGTCAGCCATTTTGGCAGAAGTTTGGGCGTCATTCGACAGATGCTGGGGGTTTTTTGCAACACTGGAGGAGGTGGTCGTGGGTCCTGGGCCTGGAACAATTTCCCAAGCAGAATCAGGATGGGAACGGGCTTGGCCTTTGCTATTAGTCGGTGAGGTATCAGTCTGCGAACATTTCACATCCGAAAGTAACTGTGGTCTTGCCTGGTTGAAACCTGTACCGTATTCACAGTAGTCATAGTAGGAGATGTTCAAACCCTTATTGCAACCCTGGCCTTAGGATGCTATTGTAGACGACGGTAGGTGGTGGCAAGAGCAGAGCAGCAACTTATTGACGCCAGAGCACGGAAGAACTACCCGGCCTGCGAACCACTGTTGGAGCTTCTGCCACATGAAGGCCTAGACCAATGCAAGGTTCCTGCTGGGTCTGCAATCGTCCTTGTGCCGTCAGTTTTCTTTAGGACTCTTTTTGACAATTTCTTTTGAGGATGGGGGAACACACTTTCCTTCCCGTATTTGAGGCAACTGATCGGGCTTCAATGAATCTTCAAATTACTTCGAATTTTGCTAACATGCCAACGTTTTCCACAATCTTGAGCAAAAATAGCATGGCAAATGGAAGTCGCCGTGCGAATCAGGTGCAAAGTCTGATGTTCTGCTTGTAATTTGTGGACGGCATTCAGGGTTGTCAGTCTTGGGCCTGAGGCTTGCGCCTATTACACAAATCTACGAACAGTATCAGAAATAATAGTCAGAAGAAGGTCTTGTACAGTAGCATCATATCCTCTGAGATTCACGGCGACCAGAGCCTAAATCTTTGTGAAATCCGCCTAAGTATGACATGTACTATGCGCTCGCTGTTGGCTACTTTGGGTACTGATTTTCCTTTCCGAGAACCAGCTCATCCTGGAATTCAGAATGGCATCAGCTAATTGCAATAATTGGGGGCAGATAAATTTTCAAAAGGAAATACAAGTAGAAGAGCTAAACAAGAGAATTGAAGGTAGGTCAGAGTGTTTGGGCATCCTGAGCCTCAGGTATGCCGTAGTGTTCTCGCAAACCAGTCTGGATCGACACGACATATACAATCAGCAGACTTTCCGTCAAACTGCGTATGTTCTAAACGAAAAGGGACAACCACTCACATCACGATTCGTCTCCCCAATTCAAACCTAGCGCAGCACCATTGCCACCTCTAATTGCAGTCTCCACGGCCTCGGCTAATGTGCGCAAAGCTAAGACATCTTCACTAAGCTCTTCGGGTTTTCTCCAGTCATCAATATCGGGCGGCGTAACACCTAGGGCTTTTTGGAGGGCTAGTTCACGTTCAGCACCGCGTAGTTCATCAATCGACGCGAGAAGAGCTGGCAGGTTCTCGTGCTTGCTGAGTATTTCTCGTATTTTTCCCGAGGTAGCTGTGTACAACAATTAATGATAGTCAGGGTTCTATTAGCATACATACCGATGGCCTCGTATTGCCGAAGCTGCAGGTCTTTGGGATCATCTCGTTTCAGTGGATCTGGAAAAGCTGATTCCTCCGGAACGTAGGGCCATTTCAGAGACGTAAGCGGCCTAAGCTTGGACGATCCAGGAACAGGTTCCGATGTTCCGTCTACTGGGGGGACCGAGGCAGGCACCTTGTCAAGGTCCAGGGACTGAGCCACAGCATGGTCTTTTGTTGACGTCGACGCCGAAGGTGCCTGTTCTGTCGCGCGATCTTCGGCATTCGTGCCCACTGTTTTGCTGGAGCATGTTGATTCTAATTCAGAGAGTCAATCGACCGGAAACAATGTCCATTCTTCCAAACGATCGTACGTTGATGCTCTTTGTAACAGGGAATGGAGCAGCTGCGCTTCGACATGAGTGGCTGATATTCCTCAGGACGTGAGACCGACTTACTATGCGATGTAGCACTTGGAGCAGGTGTACTTTGACGGAGTCGTGGAGCAAACTTGGCACAAATCATTGGTACGGGGTGCCATTATTCTGTCAAAAATTGGAAAGGCCTTCTGGTGGTTGAATGAATCCTGATTAGACTGACAGCGGATGAGGATTTACATGATTAGGGTGTAGACACTGGATCTCTAGCGAGGGTCGGGTCGGTTGGTAGAATAATGTAGCGAGAGAGTCTTCAAGCCCAAGCCTGGCCCTTGTCAGACGATGTCGGAGGATGGGAGGAACGAATCCTTTTGTTTGTCCCTCGACTCCAAACAAATGCGTCGCGTCCAGTCGCGTTTGATGTTATCCGCCAGTCGCCAATCAATCCACATTCATCTCAGCCCCACTATCGAACGTGAAATCCGTTCACAATAGAGCCAGATTGGACGGTACAAGAAGTACAAAAGCATCGATGACATGGTTTGGTATAATACAAGGATCACTGGATAAAACCGAGCTTGACGATGCCGCCAGGTGTGATGCGACGGTGCTCACAATGACCACGTACGCACTTACACCGCTTGGAGCATATTTCGAGATGAAGAAAAAGAAAAAGAAGTGAACAATTGAACAGAGAAGCAGGATAACATACGGCTACATAGTCGACCATCAAGCTGAACGCCAAAATATCAGCGGCAATTGTCATCGGGTATATCCCAATACCCATAGACACCATCTCTTCCCTACACGTGAATGCAAAACGTCAGCCACATCACAGTAGAACAACTGCGGACAGCGTAATGAAAAGGTGCCGTACCTTGTATAGACATTCAGTTGGGGACTTGTAGGTCTGGCCGAGCATGCTGTAAGGCGTGGTGCTGCACATTTCGGCCCAATTATTCTTAAACTCGTTAGACTGGAGGTAGCCTTCGAGGTGAGCTTCGTAACGCTGTGCATAGATTTTTGATTAGCATCGTTTAAGCGTCGGCTTACTGTAAGCTTGTAGAACTTACGTGGATGCCTGATTGACGATTGATGCAGCCCTGCAAAAGAGATAAGCTCGAAGGTTCCGATTCATTAAGACCGAAGTGGACATACTTGGTCCGAGGTTTCCCTCCACCATGGCTTACACGAGGGCTCCTCGAAGTTGATGATCCAAACACCGATCATCTCATCTCCCTGTAGGAAGCCAATGATTAGAGATGCGAGATCTCGGTCAACACCTGCAGCACCAACGGTCACTCACAACATGACGACATTCAGTAGCGATCACATCCTTTCCGTGGATATTCACAGGGGTCTCCTTACAGGCCGAGTACTTGTCCCAACCAGGTGGAGTATACTCCAAATGGGCTTGATAACGAGCTGTACCATAAGCAACGCAAGGTTCTTGATCCCTACGAACTTCGCTCCACTGGATATACTTCTTCATACGTTCACGTCCTTCCCGTTCATGTTCCTTGCGCTCTTCTTCCCATCGTGTACGTTCTTCATTCCAACTCTGACGCTCGCGAGCTATATCCTGGCGGAGCATTGTAAGTCGATTATTCGCGACCTTCCACTCGTGTTGCATGGCATCTCGTTGAGTAGTTAGGTTCCTGATGTTTTCCTTGAAGTCGGCATACTGGTGTTGCCAGTCCCTCTGAATCCTATCGCGCTCAACGGGGTTGTAGATCGTCTTTGCGATGTCCCAATTTGCATAGGTGTACCCAGACTGAAGACCGAAGGCGATGATAACGAGGAAGGCGAGCAAATATAAGAAAACGTTGAATATGTTGCGACTCCGCAATTTCGATTTCAGAGTCTGAGAGAAATAAGCTTCATTGCCATTGGCCTGAGGCAATAAAGGCTCGTTCTCATCTGCTCTGTTGTACGGTGGGATGGTATGGTAGCTAGGAGGTACCGGGGGCGAAGCTGGAGAGAATATCGGATCTCTGGACCCGTTACGGCCACGACGAAGTCCGAATTGAGTTGGCATGCTGGACAGAGTGTTTCCGACTATATCACCAGAAAAGGTGGATGAGTTTTCTGTGTGTCCTGGCTCTCGTACGGCTTGCCTCCAGGAGTCGATATCAATGGGATCAAAGCTGTTAGTTGTTGTTGTGTTAGCTTGTGAACCATTGTAGAGATAACCAGGGTCTTGCCTAGCAGAGGTTTGAATTATCTCAGCAACAAGGGGCATGAGATGTTGACTCAAGTCCTTACTTGACCGCGTCAACCCACAGGCACTGTTGGTAGTGGAGGTGGGTGGTGGTCAAAGAAGAACGGCGAATTGGCGCCTAGGCCTTATGGCAGCACTGCCCTTATGGGCATTGAGCTTGTTTGACATTGTGGGGTCTAATCGGCCGTATCATTATGGACGTTCGAGTTTGCACCACTCTCGCGCCGAAGTAATTATTGTCTTCTGAGCACTGATGGTCGGCTCCAAACAGCCGACGAGGAATTGTACACTAGCCTTGCTGAATTCCATGTTAGGTGTAATATCTCAGGCCATGGCCACACAGGGGTAATCGACCCAAAAATGGGATCCAAAGTACTAATTATAGAATCCCGATGTTCCCATCAACTATTTCAATGATCAAAAGAGATTTTGGTGAGCTCGTTTTGTTGTAGAGTAACCTCGACCCGTCGGTAGACTTAGCAATGACAATGGCTGTTGAGTCCTTAGCGTGGCTGCGGAGCTTTTTCGTAGATTTTTGTCTTTACCTTCTATTCAAATGTAAACGCTGTTCAATCCCTTGGCCCCCTGAGGTTGACTCGTAATTGGTTGACTGAAGGCTGTCTCGAAGTAGAAAGCTATTGCTGACTCCATGTATGAGCACGGTTGTCTTCACCACGATCCTTCGAGCCCTGGCGTGAATGTATTGGTAGCAAAGTCGAGTCGAAGTTGCATAGAGACTCAATATCTCCATGAGCACGGGTTGTTGGCTGGTTCTTTGTCCGAGCCCTTCACCGTCACCCCAACACGAGCTTCTTCAGTAAACTCGACCAAGCATTTTTTGGAAAGAATGGATGAATCCAGATCCACGGCCGCGAGTCTTGGCCGGAATTTAACGGCACAAATCAGCCAGTGTCCAATATCTTGGGTTGCCACATAAATATTATCTGGTGCCGATCCGCAGGACGTCACTTTGAATCATTGTAGCAGTTCCGTTCTACTTGCTAGGTACCGAGGTAGTTGAGAAATAGCCGACTATTAATTTTGCAGAACCAAACAGTTTTTCCACAGCAGTCCTGATTGAATTATAGAATACCGAAAACACGTCCCGAGTTGCTTTTGCTTATTGGCCAACTGGGCCAAGATTCAGGATTCAATTCGCCAAGTCAACTCGCATAGTATATTTCAGTTTGAGATTATGCCTGGCAATGACACGTCCCCTGACACATCGGCGCATGCGCAATTGATTAAATGACCTCGAGGTGGCATTCGATGTCGACGTAGCTGCCCAGTGTCCATATATTTTCCCAGGAATACCTGGATTAGCTGCTATTTCTCGAGCGCTACCTCTTGTCAAGTCAACGGTTGTCAGTCTTCTGGCTGTTGTCGGAGATGTAGCAGATACGACCCGCATGAGAAAACAGATTGCTTGAAGTCTTGCATCACCAAGCGCGCAAGAGCTATCTCTCGAATCAGTAACTTTCTGTTGCAACATGAAACAATAGATTGTTCGCAACAAAATAAGATGTCGAAGGATAAAACAAGCATAAGTGTGGGTGCTTATCAGTGCTGATGTTGTTTATCACATTGATCTTCCTTGTGTACAACAACGAGTCGATTGCTTTAATTGTGAGAAGCACTGTCGCCAGGCACCGTGACCACCTTCCGAAGAGCCCGTTTCTACCATTTCCATGATCACCTGAAGGTAGTCGTTGAGTAGCTTGTATTTGTACCGAAGATCGTGTTACCCCAATTGCTTACCTTTTTATAGTGCTCGGCAATACACGCGAAGAATTCCAGGATTTACGCACGCAATGAAGCGTAAACCGGATATAATCGTACGATCAGATATGTTTGGAACAAACGAGCGCCACTATGAACAGCCGATAGAGATCTGAGTGGTGAATTGTTTGCATCTGGCAGGATAATGATGGTATCCAACACATTGGACTAGGATGCTGTTGTAAGTCAAATGATGAATGAAAGTAGAAGGCAAGATGAGGTTTAGAGAAGTTAGCCTTGTGTTGCATCCATGAAGAGCACAAAATTCCATTTGGAGGGAGACGAAGGCTTCTGCCAAGCTTTTCTGTGTCGTTGCCTGCGTACTTTCAATGCAAGAGATCACATTCGTTGGCAGGTTTTGACTTCTGTCGTAAAATTGCAAATGCTTGAGCCTGGGCGTGGTAGGCCAAGTGCGTTATTCCAAGACTTACATTGGTAGTGGGCCACGATCGAGTGTATTTCTGGATATGCGCAGAGTACAGCCATAGGTGTCCTCGGTCTAATGTAGTACTGACAGACTGTCGTCTGTTCGGCACGCAACCATAATAAGCCCGGTGAGGATGTCCTAAAATGGCAGGCTCCGGCCGGCGCCACACATCCTCTGGGACTGCTTCTAGGAACATCGGACCAAGAGGCTTGTGTGGGAGGAGAGGACTAGCTCAGGCTGTGCTGCGGAGACACAGGCCATGTGAGTGGCCATTGGAAGATGATAGGCCCGGATGGGGAGATGGAGAGCCCTTGGCTGCGGACGGAGACGGCATTTGTGACGGGTCGGTTGTCATCAGAGCTGGATTTGTCCGTTGGCTCCCCATCTGCGAGCAGCACTGCTTCCTTTCCTCACACTCTGCCGGTGACAGGCTCACCTCCACCTCCTCTCCTTCCTTCATATACCCCCGCTCTCTCGTCTTCATTATTGCCCGATGATCCCCCTGTCCCTCGCTCCCTATCTCCTTTTTCTCACCGCCCTAGTGTCGGCGGACCCCATCCATGTCGAGCTCGCCAGACGAGGTCGAATCCGCAATGCTACTGACTATGGCTCTATTGCAGAGGGCATTCGCCTGAAGTATGGCTTCCAGACTGCTGCCCAGGGGGCGGCGACGAGGAGAGGTGTTCACGGTGTAATTAAACGTGCGAGTACTGCGGGCATTTCAGTCATCAACCAGGTGAGTTACCAAGTCAATCGTGCTCTCATCACATCTCTCAACCTTGTCCAGAACCAGGACTCGAGTTACTTGGGGCAAGTGAGCATCGGAACACCGTAAGTCTACCGTTTCTTTCCTTCGGCTCGCTCTGTCGGTGGCCTCGGGTAGTCCTCGCCTTTATCTTGGGGTATTTCTTTTCGAAATTATCGACTTTTCTGACTGCACTATCAGACCACAGCAATTCAACGTCGTGCTCGATACTGGGTCCTCTGATCTCTGGGTCGCCGATTCATCATGTTCAGGATGTGGCAGAAACACTCCCACATATAATGCTGGGGGTTCTTCGACGAACGCAGGTGGCGGCAATACAGCAACTGGCCAGAAAACGCAAATACGTTATGGCTCTGGCGAGTTGCCGGGGTGATCGCCTCCGAGACGGTATCTATGGGGGGGCTTCACAATAGCGAATCAAACCTTCGGTGGGTGTGGTGCGCTTTGATCCTTGGAACAATTGATGAATTTTGTGTGATAGTCCAAGTCGATCAAGTATCAAGCGGACTCACTGATGCGTCTCTCTCTGGAATAATGGGGCTGGCTTTCAGCACTATCGCGAGCACCGGTGCCACGCCATTCTGGGAGGCATTATCTAACGGCGGACAGCTGCAAAACAAGGAAATGTCCTTCTGGCTTAATAGGCTTCGCGGCGACTCATCCGCCCCTGATGTTGCATTCGGAGGCGTTTTCACTTTGGGTGGCACCAACACAAGTTTATTCTCTGGAGAGGTTGAGTTCATCGACATGCCTGGCTCAACACCGAGCTTCTGGCTCTTGAGCATGTCAGGTGAATCCATCAGATGTAACTGTCCTCCGTTGCTGATCGCTAACTTGAAATCCCTCAGGTATTACTGTACAAGGAAACTCAATTTCCATCTCACCTGGCTCTTCCGCCCTTTCTGCCATCGACACAGGCACGACACTTATCGGTGGGCCTACCGCCGACGTACAAGCTATCTGGAATGCAGTCCCTCAGGCACAAGAGATCGGTGCACAAATGCCAGGATTCTGGGCATTCCGTACGTTGTGTGCTTCTAGAAATTTGAAATATCATGTCTTAACTGCGATACATAGCTTGCGATACCCAAGTCCAGATCTCTCTGTCCTTTGGCGGAAAGGCATGGCCAATTGATCCCAACGATATGAACCTTGGCGCTGTCGATAGAGCGGGCCAGTTCTGCCTCGGAGGAATTTTTGATCTCAGCCTAGGGAGCAATATCGAAGCTGGATCTGGCAATCCATCTTGGGTTGTCGGTGACGTTTTCTTGGTGCGTCATGATATCACGATTTAAGAATGAAGCTGACCTACGTCATTTGTGTTTACAAATTCTTCCCATTGGATTGTGCCTCTGTGACTCTACATACCTCCAGAAAAACGTTTACTCAGTCTTCCGTGCGGACCCACCGTCCATTGGTTTCGCACAGTTGTCTGCAGCGGCGGGAGGGTCAGGTACGGCGGCCCCAGCTGCACCAAGTTCAACACTCACCAACTCTTTTTCCGGCACTTCTTCGACGGGAATAACTCCCACCCTCCCTCAACCTTCACCTTCAATCTCACTGACTTCCACATTCACGACGGGAATAATTCCCCCAATTCCTTCTGGTTCTGCCTCGCCTAATGCAGGCACTGGAACTGGAACCAGTGAGTCCTTCTCGTTGATTTTTTCGTGGAATCTGGCTCATGGTTTATTACAGACTCAGCAAATTCTCTCTCGTCTTCTATGACTTCTGTGTTCCTTATTTTCGCCGGACTTGTGTATATTCTCCACGAGCTACTCTGAGGTATGCTCTGAGGTGCTATATAACATTGCTTTCGGTGGCCGGATTAAAGGCCTGATTAAGATAGAGAATCACTGACATTTTAATTTAATTACTTACGCACATGGATGGACCAAGTCTCTCGATTAATGCCGAAGCGCTAAACTGTATACTGACCGTTTGAATGAATGTGACGTTTTTTCACACCCACGTGATTGACGCGTCCTGACATTCTTGATCGTGTTCGCGTCTCAATTTGGAAAGAAGGTGCCACCTTCCCTGACTGTTCTGACCGCAGAAGAGTCTGCGAACAACATCCTGCTGCGCAACCTATTCACTCAAAAGTCGTACAAATGGCTCGCAGAAAACCTGCACCACGCCCCGCAAGCCCCGCCAGCGAAACTTCCTCGACACATAGCTCGGTGGATCCCAGCGTGAAGCGCTACACCCTGACGGATCGCCCAGTGTCACTGTCTCTAGACCAAGACGCGACGCCTCTCCTTTCTTCCGATCGACATAGCGCCACCAACGACTCGATGGATCAGACNCCCCTCTCTGCCACCATGCGCAGTGCAGCAGCAGCAGAATACGACCAGGAACGACGACGGCGAGAACCCTCGCTGCACTATCGGCCGTACCAGCCGGGCCAGTTTCTCGCACCAATTATGACTGGGGAGACACTTCAGCTGGAAGAAATACTGGATCCTCAACTCGAAGAATCGACAGAAGGACCTGATCCTTTCCATGATCCAACGACGCCTGTTGCACAGCATGTGCAGCTACGATACGAACTTTCTGCTCAACCTGAAGCAGCAGCGTACCAACACACCTATGAACAGCAACAACTTCTTCAGCAACCACCTCCCCCTTCGTCTGATTACCACAGTACGAGCGGTTCAGAGTATTATACCAGCTCTCAACCGAGTTCGGTGCATACCTATACGCCTGTTGGTGGTCCTGAACCCATGCTCGCAGGATCAGACGTCGATCATTTCCAACATGATACCGAGGCAGCGTATGCCAGTGGGAATGCATTTTCGACATCGCCCTATAGAGTACCTCGTTCGAGGTCACCTACTCCAGCTGTGGACGACGAAGATTATTACATCGTCGGAAGTGAAAGCACTCATTTCACTGGCGCTTTCGCGGATCCTGAAAAGGCACTTTTGCATGAACAGTTTGCGAGTTATCCTATTCAAGGGGANTANCTCGTATCTTCTGAACACCTGGGACACGATCTTCATCATGAAATCTTGTACGATCCCGAACCGCCAACACCAACATCCAATCATACATCTTTACCTGAAACACCACTAGACACACAACATTTCGGTCCTGCACCTTCTGGTCGAGTGATAAGGAGACACAAGACGAAGAAGCGTGTGCCGTTGACGAACGGGAATTTGGTTGTAAACCTGGATGTGCCTCCGAGACTGGTTTTGCCGAGGAGAGGAGTACCGGAGATGATGCAGACGAGGTATACGGCTGTTACCTGTGATCCGGATGAGTTTGAGAGGAATGGGTTCTTTTTGAGGCAGAATGAGAGTGGGAGGAGGACGGAGTTGTTGATTATGATTACGATGTATAATGTGAGTGTTATGTTTTGGGATTGGGTTGAGGGAGATGCTGACTGAGGTGGTGATTGTAGGAGGATGAAGTGCTGTTTTGTAGGACGTTGTATGGTGTTATGAGGAATATCTCGCATTTGTGTACGCGCAAGAATTCGCAGACTTGGGGACCAAATGCCTGGGAAAAGGTGCGTATTCACTTCATTCTATCACATAGGAAACCTTAACAATCATGTGTATGACCTCTTAGGTCGTAGTCTGTATCATAGCAGATGGGCGTAAAAAAGTCCATCCACGCGTTCTCGACTGTTTAACGCTTCTGGGCGTATATCAAGCAGGCGGACACATGAAAAACAAAGTCAACGACAAAGAAGTTACTGCTCACGTTTTTGAGTATACGACTTCCTTTGCGTTGGACCCGAATATGCATTTCAAGTTCCCGGATAAAGGAATAGTTCCTTGTCAGATTATTTTCTGTATGAAGGAGAAGAATCAGAAGAAGATTAACAGTCATCGGTGGGGGTTTAATGCGTTCGGCGCTATGCTTCAGGTGCGTAATTGTACTCATTGTTTGATCGGAGGAGGCTCAACTTACGCTCGTGCTGGGTATAGCCAAATGTATGCGTGCTGTTGGACGTGGGGACACGACCGGGGAATAATAGTATTTATAGGCTTTGGAAAGCGTTTGATTTGAACTCGAATGTCGGTGGTGCGTGTGGTGAGATTTCTGTATACAAGGGGAGAAATTGGTCCTTGCTTCTGAATCCTCTCGGTACGTGTTTGCATTCAGTTACTGATTTGTTCAATGCGACTGATGGCTTTGATCAGTCGCGGCGCAGAATTTTGAATACAAGGTTAGCTGTATTCTGGATAAGCCTACCGAGAGTATTTTTGGTTATATCAGCGTGCTGGTAATTGCTCGTTTTTGGTGGCATAGTTTTTGGAAGCTGACACAATGTGACAGCCGGGTGCCTTTTCGGCATATAGGTATATTGCCTTGCAGAATGATTCGAAAGGGCAGGGTCCTCTTGCATCGTATTTCAAGGGCGAGGTGCTTCACGGCAGAGATACCGATATCTTCACGTCTAATATGTGTGAGTAATACTCAACATTCTTCCATCGCCATGATTTACTAACGAATGTTCGAACTAATTTTTCCAGATCTGCCGAGGATGTGAGTGATCTATTTCAGCAGCTTACCCAGTGCTCATTTCCCTTAGCGTATCCTCTGCTTCGAGCTGGTAGCAAAAACCAACTGCAACTGGGTCCTCAAATACGTCAAAGGCGCAATAGGCGAGACTGACGTCCCGGATTCGTTGCCGGAGTTCATCTCTCAGAGGAGGCGATGGTTGAATGGGTCTTTCTTTGCTGCGACGTATGCTATTGCACATGTTGGTCAGGTCCTGAGATCGGGGCATAGCCTGACGAGGAAGATTGTGTTGATGGTGGAAACGGTTTATAATATTATAAACTTGGTATTTGCGTGGTTTAGTATTGTGAGTGGGATGTTCTCTGTTGCTGTGTTTGGATTGATACTGAGTGGATGCGCAGGGCAACTTTTATCTATTTTTCGTGCGTTGTCTGTCTACGGAGTCCGTCGGTTGATGCTCATAGAGGCCCCTGTACAGGTCATCTTGACGTCTTCACTTGAAGACCCATCTTTCAACCTTCCTGGGATTCAGTATTTCAACACCTTCATGCAATATCTTATGGCTGCTATGATAGTCTCATGTTTCATTTTCTCGATGGGTAATCGACCTGCAGCGTGAGTCGCCTATTCCGGTCCCTTCAACTCTCGCTCACTCTGTAGCCTAGATCAAAATGGAAATACAAGACGACCAGTCTTATCCTAAGTCTGTTAATGCTCTATATGATAACAGCTTCAGTCGCGTGCTCGCTTGAAGCTGCTAGACAAGGAGGAGCTGCCAACTCGATTATGTTGCTCAGTGTGCTGGTTACATATGGCTGTAAGTGTTTTTGCTGGATGGCAAAATCATGAAATTGACTCAGTGACTGGCGCTAGTGTATGCGCTGAGTAG
The DNA here is from genome assembly GCA_027627405.1 of Leucocoprinus birnbaumii. Taxonomy (NCBI): domain Eukaryota; kingdom Fungi; phylum Basidiomycota; class Agaricomycetes; order Agaricales; family Agaricaceae; genus Leucocoprinus; species Leucocoprinus birnbaumii. The sequence goes on along the minus strand of JANIEX010000005.1, from coordinate 98,810 downwards.
CCTGCTGGCGTTTGATCCTTGGCATATGATTACCAGTTTCTTGCCCTACATTTTCCTATCGCCTACGTATATCAACATTCTCAACGTGTACGTGCCTAAAATTGTTCTTACTTGAACATCACTGATAGGAGTCATAGCTACGCGTTCTCGAACCTGGACGACGTGAGTGACTCGCTCTTTATCTAACCAACCACAGAACTGACCAGAATAACCTATAGATCTCATGGGGAACGAAACAAGATGCAACTCCAGAAATCGATCTAGGAACTGTGACACAGGACATCCACTCGCAGGTCGACGTTGAGCTGTTCTCTGACACGGCGGACATGAACGAGCTTTACGAGGAAGCTCTGGGCAACCTTCGAGATCGAAAACCCGTGCAGAGTCCGAGTGATAAGAAGAATAAAATACGAACGGATGCTGAAAAGGAGCAAGCAGCGAAGGATTATTATGCAAGTGTGCGGACGAATGTGTTGATGGCTTGGGTGTTATCCAATGTGAGTTGTTTTGCATTGGACAGTCGGTTTGTATCGCGCTTCTGACGGTTTCTTTTGCGTAGGGATTGTTGCTACTCGCAATCCTTGGCGGCGTCTCCACTTCGAATACCTTCGATAAAGACGCTGGGATAAACAGAACGAAGGGCTACCTTGTATTTATTCTTGCATTTACGGCAATCACGAACTCTGTGGTAGGTTTTCCTCGTTGCGATCAAACATCTAGCTCAGGCCGCTGATTTGACACTGCTAGCGATTCGCTGGATCCACACTGTACCTATTTGCGCGCCTGATCACTGGATGATCAGCTATGAGTCTGATTTACTTGCTATGACCTACTATGTTACTTGATTTCTTGATTGTATGAGTACTGTTTTGCTGGTTCTCGGACATGGACGATGTATGTTTATTATTTTTGGAAGAGCCTTGGATTATTTTTACAGAGACATTCGTAAAAATTTAGAGATGCCGTACCGTAGAATGGGATATTCACTTAATGTTGGGTTTTCAGGTTTCTCGTCCCACTCAAGCGGCTTTCCATGGCTTTCCGCCTAAGGTAGCCGCAATTCATACTCATCCTCTCTCAGGGTCATCATCGTGACTTTTGGGTGACAACAGCTCGTAAATACTACTTGAATTGCTCTGTAGCACATCTCTTAGATTAGAAGAAGTCAAAATATAGCAAAACCGGTTTCTGAATATTTGACCTCTTCAAAATAGAAAAATCCGTGCTGAGGAAATTGGAGTAGGATTTACAAGATATCTCCTGCCAACACGTGATGACCGGACCGGGCTCTTCGGGCAATTGAATGTGTCGTACTATTGATGCGTCAAAAGTCGAGACATGCCTCTCCCATTGAAATGAGGAAGGGCAAGCCTCCAAAATCTTGGCCTTGATGTAAGGACTTGGTAAGCCCACCGAAAATATGTCAATAAGCGCAATCCAACTGAGCAATACCGGTGCGCAGCAAAGCATACCAGAGTGACTGTGGATATGATGGCAAGCAGGCAACATGGGCATCTATGAAATATCGATGTCATTGGCTGCTTCCTGCCACATTCTGGAAGTCTGCTATTCAGGCTGCAGGAATCAACTGAACTTATGAATGTTTATCTTAATCTCATTGTCGCCCAACACATGCAGGGGAAGAGATAATGTCCCTGGTCACGGATGGTCACACTAACGTACAGTGGATGAGTATGGACCGCGGCTACCTTAGCATTCGATTTCTCCAAGGCGATCAAACCTAGTTTGGCGGAGTATGAAAAGGTTGCTAAGCCATCAATATTGTGGTAATGACGAGAGATTGCTTTGATTGCCTCCTTCCTCGAGGTGAGCTAACATGATGTCAGAAGGATCATCCCAAGCAACTGAACACAACAAAGGAACAGAATGGACGGTGAATCGGAAGTACATTTTATCAATGTCACGCTGCATCGACTAGAGCAGGAGATGGAAAACCTCAGAGCTCTCCAAAGCAAGCTCCGCAGACGGCTCAACGAGTTGAATGCCTCTACCAGTCAACTCCCTCCCGAGCTCCTCTCGAGGATTTTCGAGGTGGCGAACGTGGTAGATATTGGTGGGAAAGGCAAACATGCCCCTCTCAAGCTAGCTCTGGTCTGCTCTCTTTGGCGGGACATTATCTACTCCTCGCCATCGTTGTGGCAATTTCTCACCGTTCGCTTGAACGGAAAGTACACGGGACCGCCGAATACGATCCGACTGGTAGAATATCACGCGCAAAATATTGGTACGCTTCCAATGAAACTCAGAATCAAGTATGAGCGAAATGCCTCCCTCGCTGGCGTTAATAATAACGTCTCTAAGGACCAGAAGGTGCCAATTCTGACGTTCTTCGAACAGTGCTTTGTAGCCTGTTCCAAGAGCTTAGAAACCCTGGTTCTCGAAAATGTTCCGCGTACTTGGTGGCCGCTTCTTTCGTCGAGCTTGGCTCAGTCGAGCTCATATCCCGTGACACAGTTGAAACTGTCTTGGACAGAGGAAGGCTCAAGGGAGGAACTAGCCACACTCTTCAAGAATAATAGTGCCCCTCACCTGAATCACGTATCGCTCACTGGACAACGGCTCCTGTTTCAACTCCCCTGGAGTCAACTCAAGTTCCTCAGACTTCACAACCTCGTTATTTCACAGTGCCTTGACTTGCTCATTGCATGTCCTGGCTTGATAGAATTTCACTGCAGATCGCCAACACCTTCCTTCCATAGCACAACCGACTCCTTCGTCGGGCAGTTATCCCATAGCACAACCGACTCCTTCGTCGGGCAGTTATCCCAGGCCGGATCATTCCCCCGACTGGAGCGAATGAGCTGGGAATTTGGTCTGAACATCTGGGACACCGCTCTGATGGAGAATGCTCGTTTTCCTTCCCTGAAGCACCTTTCGTGGAGGCGATACGCTTCTGGCGAATTTCTAGCACAAGCTTTTCAGGGGATATCCCTTGATCTTGGTGTTCGCAACCGGTTCGTGTTGAGCCTTCGAGCACTTACCGCGTTCGAGTGTTCGTTGCGCCTATGGACTATAGAGGAACTCTGTTCGGTTCTCCCCAGCACTTTGCAGGAGTTGATTTTGATGGGTGACAACTTGGAGAATAGAATTCCATTTTGTTTGGAATTCCTCACCCTTAACAACGTCAATGGCAATGCAGATTATTTGCCTCGTTTGAAAGTCCTGGGTCTGCCAGATCTCCATGTCTGCTTACAGCCTATCGTCCTAATGACTAAGCTATTGAAATTTCTTCGCTCCAGGCGCCCTCCAGCTGGTGGTACATCTAGCCAGGTTTCACCAAACGGCAGCAGTGTATTTCTCGAACGACTGCGTTTCTCTCTAGCAACTCCGAAGGAGACTGCATGGGACCAGAGTCAGCTAGATTCGTTGCAGGAGATTATCCGGCATGGATTGGTGCTAGAAGCAAGTAAAGGCAGAAAACAGGATAAGTTTTGGGTGACGAATTCTATTTATTCGTAGACGTAATATGGCATGTATTTATTTGTGCCCCGAGATGACTAGATTTCCCAATGAGCTTGGTTTGCTTGGATGCGATGGCCCACATGAAAATCAGCGGTGCTTAGTCTGGAGACCCTCAGTGTCCTCAGAAATCATTGGGAAATAGCGACGCATGAGCCTTATTTGAGATTGATGGATCCTTCACCGTCATCTATGTAATTCGGTTTTTTTTGAGTTATGACAGCGGTTTGAACGAACCTGGCAATGCGTGAGAAAATATGGTCATCAACTCTGACTATGAGGAAGGCATTGTACAATCAGCTTTTGACTTGCCCATTGAGAACGAGGTCCGTCCAGCTTCTTGCGTTACGAGTCACCCAGTGAATCCTTATATCGTTATTTAGGCGAAGATGTCGAGCCGACTTTTAAGGGACCACGAAATTGATTGCGTCTCAACAGAGCTTGATCAAGTAAAATGCGAGATGAGTTCTCTCAAGAATAAGCGGGCAAGACTTCGCTCCCGCCTCAACCAACTCCGCGCTCCAACCAGCTCTCTCCCACCAGAAACGCTCTCTCTCATATTCCAATACGCCTGCCAACTCCCTGACGCCATTGGTGACGGTGACCCTCACCTTCCGATTATCCTGGGTGGTGTTTCAACACATTGGCGAGAGGTTGCTTGGTCTACATCGTTACTATGGACCGCACTTGCTATTGAAGCAAGGCACGCACAGTATGCCTCTGCGAGCACGTTGTCACTTTTGCGGCTGTATCTGGACAATATTGGACACCGTCTGCTGTCGCTCCGCATCCTTATACCTGAGGAGGCAGAAGACGGGGATGACGACACGGAATGGGGCCAGGATGATATCGGTATCAGTGAGGTTGTCGGTCTGCTCTTTCAAAACCGAACCAAGATCAGGAAGCTGTTTTGCGACTTCATGTGGCCTCGATGGTGGGATGGCATTGCTTCCCATTTCAACAAGACCGGTAGTCTGGGTACAGCCGTCTTCCCAAACCTCGAGTATATTCATCTGGGTGTCGAAGATACTCCGGATCTCTCATGGCCCACTGAAGATCACGGCCTGAAGATTCAGCTTGCTCCCCGATTGACCTGCGTATCGCTCATTAGAAATGCCCCTCCCTTACCAATTCCGCTCGGACAGCTCACCAGATTGATTCTGGAATGCCTACCCATCGATCAATGCATGACTTTATTGAAAGATTGTCCTAACCTCACCGATTATTATTGTCGAAAGCCTGGGTTTCCCGCCGAGCTGGTGCCATTTCTTGACGAGCCACTTGTGCTTAAACATATGAAGTGTTTTGGCTGGACATTTGGGGACCATGATTGGGACCAGTTGTTGTTGACCCGAGTACATTTTCCCGCTATTCTACTATTCAGACTTCAAGAAGACTACGAAGACTATGTCGGGCACGTCTCCTCTGAGCTTGATTTGGCTCACGAGCTATTTTGGCCCAAGCTCACTACCCTACAGGTTGTGGAACGAGTGCCAAATCATTTCCCTTTTACCGATAAATTTTACTTCACAGAGTGCCTACCAGACTCATTAAAGGAACTCCACCTTTTTGACGTGAAAGCAGAGGAGTCGCTCCAGCTCTTCCGTCTTCTCACCTGGGATAGGTCGGACAAAAAGAACATCCTTCCTCGTTTAGCCTCTCTAACCTTGGGCGGCAAGTATGTTGACAAAATATATCTATCCTCAATTACCGGGGAAGCACTCCTAGACATGCTTCGTTCAAGGCATGAGGGCTCCGAGGCGAAATGGAAGACCCACACTCGACTAGGCCGACTAAACCTCAGGTGCACGCGTAGATGCTCTACTATAGACGAATCAGAGAAGTGGCGTTGCAGATTTGCTGAGTGGCAACGTGCAGGGCTCCAAGAATTAGTTGACGAGGGGTTGGAGCTAGTGACCACCGACTCGGAGGGCGTAGAGGTTGTGTGGAAGAAGTCTGCTTCTCGTTCAACTTTTATACCCGATGTAGATACTTGAGCTAGAAAAAGAGGGGAGCTCCTGTCCAGGGGAGCTAAAAACCTGAGGGGACAAGCTTTACTACAAATTCACCCGAATCAAGTAGTTAACTGCAAGGCATGCTCCAAGTATCTGAAGTGAAACTTCGGGGACGTGCCACCCCTACCGGTGTTAAACAATGCTTGAGGCTACCTTGCTGTACCCTGCTTAGTTATGTGCTATCCTGATGTTGTTCGCCTGCTATGCATACACTGGCACCTGGGTGAGGAAATCGATGATTATTGCCAGGTGACCTACAAAAAAGTAGTAGATTCAATCCGAGTCGGCCGATTGATATATAGAGGATTGGTCTTTTCTTGATAGAACTCGGTCAACAGTTGGCAAAGTCATCTTTTTCTCTCGAGTCAACGGACAGTACTTCGCTCCCCAGTGAGCCTGCTCCCCACAAAAACGCTTACGCTTATATTTCAATCCGTTTTCGACGCCCTGACGCTATTGACAGGGATGACTCTCATCTTCCAGTCACTCTGGGCAGTGCCAGGTTGACTGAATCGCAAATAATAGTATCCCAGGAATCCGTCGATGGTGGAATGGGATTGATTACTATTGACAGTAGGAGTCAAAATGACTTGGGAGAAAATCCGAATGTGACTAAGAGGCTTATTTTCGGACTAGTAAGGCTTGACTAGGCTATCAAAACCAAATTGTGGATAAATTTACATACAGAAGGATACTCGCTTTACAGTTTATACAATTACACGTCAGCGAGAGCTTTCAGCAAGTGGAACTCTTAACCAGTAAACGTGAATCTAATTGAACAAATAATCGTAGAAAGACCTGTTGTGGCTTTCCCTCTGTGCCCCTCTCATACTGGCAAGCTGTCGCTTCTTTCTAGCAGAGACTATGCGGCGAGAGCGGACAGGCGAGCGGGATGGTGAAGACGTGCTCCTGACCCAGCGCCTGCCGGGGAGGTGCGCAGGCTGTTGATGGTGAGAGAGCCTCTCGAGAGGAGATTCGCGGCCCTCTTCTAGAACTTCTCGAATAACGCTCACCGCATCTTGAGTCAAGGTCGTATCAAGATCATCGTGAGGCTCTCTAGCAGGAGCTTGCGTGTCTTGAAGGCTCAAGCTCGCAACGGAATCGAGTAGATCAGCGTCTGCCTCACTACTAGACTCGTCTCCAAAACCACCAGCATCACCACTAAGGACAGACCATTCGTCGTCCTCGCGGAGAGCTGGGTGTAGGTGAGGTGAAGCAGGAAGAGACGTTTCTCGGATAGAATCAAGATGCCCGCCGGGGTTCGTTGTCTGAACCCGAGGATTGGCGGCAGTCTCCTCGACGTCAGAGTCAATGAGATCGCGGTCGGAGACAAAGTCAGAGTCAACGTCGGTGGTGTCTAATTGAGAGGAATAGTCGGCATCGGTGACTGGAGGAGTCTCTAAATTATTGACGGCCGCGTAGTCCGGTTTTTGGACATTGGGTCGAAGAAGGTATGTCAGACGATCATCTAAATCGCCTTTGCCTAAAAGTAATGGAATGAGAGGTCAATGGATAGACTAAACCTCACTATACTTACTGAAGCTAACGACTTCATGATATCGAGCACAGCAATGGACAACATATCGCGCAAATGCATCGTCGGCGATACTCCATACGAGTTGCAAAGGAGTTCTCGAGACCTCGATGATTCCGGTAGATTCTATAGTTCTGCCTTCACCTGGCTTGACTTGGAAGTTCGCAAGCCCTGTGGCATTGGATTCATCGGGCCGAAGCATAACTCCTCCCTGTAGCCACTCTGTCATTTCAGCTTCAACGATCCGGACAAGGGCCTCCGCTCTCCCTCCTGCGCGCCGGAGATCTTTCCGCATGCCTTTCATGCTGAGGGAGAATCGGCCAGCATTGGCTGATACAGGATCACGACTAGGAAGCGTCGCAACAGGTACTTTGGCTGTCCGCGGAAGATATGACGGCAAGGGCTCAGGGAATGTTGGTTTGTTGGAGGGAGTCGGCAAGACATAATCTTTCTTAGTCGCAGTGACAATATGGGGGTTGCCGACAAATTGTGCTGCAGCAGTAATATTGGAGCGCTTCGCAACATTCGGGAGGGCAGGAACTAACCGTTATCTTTACGTCTGACCCAGCGCTTTCCCTCGTTCTGGTCCCGTCTCAATTTCTTAAAACGAGTCGGGCTTGAAGCAGCACGCTCTTGGCCAGCAGAAGCTTCCCCATACAAATGGGCATATCGATCCTTCAGCCCAGGATTACGGAGAACGGCCGGGAATGAAAGCACTGGTGCAGGGGTGTTGGCGGTATCAGCCATTCCTCAGTTAATCTGCAAAGGCGGGTGAGATTTTAATCTGTGCTGGTAGACGAAAGGATGTATTATATTCTTACGAGACGATGTCAACCCGAGGCAGCCCTCTGCGGAACGATGGCAGTCGAGTCGTTTCTTGTCATCGCTGAGTCATAGGACCGCTTTATGTCGCACGGACCGACATAGCCGGCGGTTCCACCAGTCGACCCTGAGCTACATCATCACGCCCCTATGGGTTGCATCCGACTTTTATGCTCAACTCTCTCGAAAAGTGTAATATTGACATCGGCTGGAAGCTTCGTCGCGGGCAACAGGGGAATAACCCAATCGAATATCTGATGTCACTCTCGAGGATGCAGAAAACTGTGCCGTTATCGCTAACAACTTCAAGCCACTGCTCAGCCAAAGTGCTGGTCAAGTCCAGGTATTGAGTCTAGTGTCCACATTTTATTTGCGCTCCATTTTGTGAGTCGATGCGTTCAGAACTACTCAAGGTTGGCGAGCTGAGTAGCCGGTGTCCCTGCAAACCATTTCTACTAGACATCGCAAATTCTGGCCTCTTGCCGAGCCAGCTCTTCTGGCCCTTGCCTTCATTGTTCAATCTTTCCGGGTTTTTTGGCCTGCGTAAGTATATATTCGCGCTACTTGCTTTCAGATAGTGGGTTTTTTGGGGACCTAATCAAGGCGATTACCCTTTTTAGGGAATTATTATCCATTTTGTCATGTGGGCAAGAGCGTCTGAGCAAATAAACCCCGGCTTGATGGCGGCTTGATGATTCCAAGGATCAAAACAACCGAGCTGCAGCAAGGTGGTACAATATATTCTTTGAGTGAAAGTTGCCTGGATGCCTAGTGTTAGAAGGTGATTCCCCGAAGTCACGAGGAGCAAGTGACCGAAGCGCATTCGGTCACTGTCAGGAGTGGTGCAGGTGAATTGGTCGAGTTCTGAAGAATTTGAACAAACGGTCGTGGGCCCCGTCGTCTGACAGTAGGTTCAGGACACTGGGGATCAGGAACCGGTTACTGGAACGGTACGTCGGTATCATCGAGGGGCCGAATCAATTTTTTAGCTTCTCGCCTTGTACGACCACTACATAATTACCATTACTACCAGGCTTCTCTGCCTTCTTCCCTAGTGGTTCTCCGTTTCTCCCTTACCACTTGAAGGACAAGAAAGCACTCTCAGGTTCGCTTTTATTGCTGTTGTTGCTGTCCCCGGGTTTTCAGCTATCTTTCCCGATATGAAATTGACAGTCTTTCCTTTCACCATGCTTCCGATTGTGAAGGTTCCGTTTATCCTCATCTCCATAGTCGGCTTGCAGACTGCTGTCACGCCACCTCACCCTCCTCCTAGACAAGAAGAGAAGGCGAGGTCAACAACCTTGGAAGTCCTCCTCAAGCAACGTTCTGCTCCTCTCATAGTCAAAGTAAGAGCACGATATTTATAGCCTAAAGCCAGGAGTTGATGGTTCTGATAACCCATGTTAGGGCTTCTCTTGGGGCATTGCACTTGCTGAAGTTGCAGTCCTCGTGGCAAAATATGCGCCTGACTTGCCTTATTCCGATGTTGTACTCTCGAATCTCACCTGTCCTGGTGGTGATGCGGAGTGCATTCGCTTCTCGCCCGCATTTTTGGTTGGGGCAATCATGACGACGGCTGGAGGCTTCATCAGGTACCAATGTTATCAGGCGCTGGGGAGTATGTTCACGTTTGAAATGAGCATTCGCAAAGACCACATGCTCGTCACATCTGGCCCTTATGGCGTTGTTCGTCACCCTGGATATACTGGCATTCTCCTTGCAGTTGGTGGAATGTTGCTGATGCACGGATCAGAGGTAACCTCTCCATTGCTGATGATTGTTGGTAGGGCTAAATATGCGTCAGGGATCTTGGGTCAGGGAGAGCGGTGTATTTCAAACAGCAGCTATGAAAGCTCTCACATTGCTCACTGGTGGATTGGTTGCAACCATCACTTCTGGTTTGATGATAAGGATGCCGAAAGAGGATGAGGCGCTGCACCGATTAGCTGGCGAAGAATGGGAGGATTGGGCCAAGAAGGTTCCTTACAGGTTGATACCCTGGGTGTATTGAGCATAATTTCGATACCTGTAGACGTTGAGTTGAAATCAAAAAAATCCAGTCGATGTTATTAGATCCAGGTGGGTACACTCGTGGCCCGTCTCCTTCATTTATCTTATCTTTTTCTTCACGGGAAGCGCAAAGGCTCATAGCCGTAATGATCGTAACCCTGTCGCTTGAGGGACGATAAGACAAATTTCAACGTGCGAATCAAATTATACGAATAGCAAGTGACCTGATGATAGAAGCAAGATGATTAANAAANAAAAAAAAAAAAGATGATAGAAGCAAGTATAGCAAAGCGACGGTGGGTTACGAGGTAAAATCGAGAAATGGCATCATGACATCTTCAGAAAGCATTTCCTTGCTTTTGCTATAGAGAACAACTTCAGTTCGATGCGCAGCGAAGGGCTGGGAAGGAGCCTGAGTAATGCACAACCTTTCTATGCGTCAGAAAGTTTTGGCATAGTTATATGAGCCGGTAGCTTGATTCGTAGTGCATAGCAGTAGAAAGTCTGAACGAGTAGGTATCAACTCGATTGTACTTGCGCTATGATTGTAGTTGTAATTGCACCGGCAACTTGGTGTTGGTCATGGGCTGTCTTGGAACCGATTAGTCGATCACAGCGTCTATAATCATGACCTCTCTGTCCTTGAGGTTTCCAAAAACACTATAGTCTACTAACTAGTACTAATGTATCATGGCTCACCGACAACTCCATATTGCTGCTCAGCCGAAGTTCTGGTTAAGCTCCTGTGTTTGGTTTTACTACACTCGATCCTGTGAGTATATGCGTCTGTAAACCTTCAAGCTTCAAGGTTGGCGGGTTGGGTGTTCATTGTCCGTGTCGAGCGTTTGTGTCGTAAATTCTGGTTGCCACTTGCCGAGGTATTCCTTCTGGCACTGGCCCTCGTTGTCCAATCTTTTCAAGTGATTTTCTGCCTACATAAGCTTCTTTAGGTAGTGGGCTTTTGTACCTGATCTTCCGACTGTGGCGGTTGCCTTTCCCACTTGTTTGGGGATTCCGGATCATGGTGACGTTTGCAAGGGGCTGTCGAGATACCAAACGGTGGTTTGTCCCCGTCTAATGTGTGGATTTATTGTTCCCTCGATATACGTACTGGTGGACTTCGTTAGTATTTACCCTGTTTGATCACTTCTTAATGCGGCGATCATGCTAAATTACTACTGCTAATCCATATCTCATGTCAACCGTCCACCGAAACAGTGGCTTGGGATTGACCATTATTCATGGGTAGGAAGTCACTCAAAGTCCTTTCCGAACGCTAGGTATTTTGGACCCGAACTGCGTCAAAAGAAGAATATTACCTTTTTCTGGGTGATTAGACCACGATAGCGCAGTTCACCTGGCCGGATCACGGATCATGCAGAGCCGGTTACGGATCATGTGGACATCCGGTCAAAATTTAAATTAAGTACATAATATAGTATCCTGTGAGCAGTGAGTGAAAGCAGAATGAAGATCGTAATCTCCGGAGACCTAAGAAGCAAGCGATTGAAGGCTAGTTGGTGAGAGTGGCGGAGGAGGATATCCTGGGCTCCAAAGAATTGAATAAACGGTAATGGGCCTCGGTCATTACTGTACGTAAGAGCTTTCATAGTAAGTACCGTGATAGTAGATGCTTGAGTACTATGTATCGAAACTCGGTCCAATTGAATCCAATGATTCCGGTGTTTCTCGGTTCCGGTAATACCAAGCAACCCATTGCCCAAGCATTTATTACGGAAACTCTGAGGCAGTGGGTGACCTTACAAGGCTTGCGCTGAGAGTCATGAATGGGCTATCGTAGTCTGAAAGGTACGAACCTGGGCCGAATTATTTTTTTAGCTTCCCATCTGGTACGACTACTAGTATATAACTAGCACTACCCTCGCTTTCCTGCTTTCTTGCGTAGCAGTTCTCCACCTTCTACTTTACCGCTCGGAGAATAAGAGAACAAAAATCAGCGTATCAATCCATCCTTACCTCGCAAGTATGTTTCCATTCTTCTCGTTGACCCCAGATTTTCATTCATCTCTCCCTTTATGAAGAAACAGGTTTTCCTTCCACCATGCTTCCGATTGTGAAGATTCCGTTTATCCTCACCTCCGCAGTCGGCTTGCAGACCACCTTCACACCACCTCACCCTCCTCCTAGAGAAGAAGAGAAGGCAAAGTCAACAACCTTGGAAGTCCTCCTCAAGCAACGTTCTGCTCTTCTCATAGTCAAAGTAAGAGCACGATATTTATAGCCTCAAGCCAGGAGCTGATGGTTCTGATACCCCACGTTAGAGCTTCTCCTGGGGTATTGCACTTGCTGAAGTCGCAGCCCTCGTGGCAAAATATGCGCCTGGCTTGCCTTATTCCGATGTTGTACTCTCAAATCTCATCTTTCCTGGTGGTAACGCGGAGTGCATTCGCTTCTCGCCCGTGGTCTTAGCTGGGGCAATTATGACGACGGCTGGGGGCTTTCTTAGGTACCAATGTTATCAGGCGCTGGGGAGTATGTTCACGTTTGAAATGAGCATTCGCAAGGACCACGTGCTCGTCACATCTGGCCCCTATGGCGTTGTTCGTCACCCTGGATATACTGGCGTTCTCCTTGCAGTTGGTGGAATGTTGCTGATGCATGGATCAGAGGTAAACTCTAGTTCTCCATTGCTGATGATTATTGGCATTGCTGACTGTGCACCAGGGATCTTGGGTCAGGGAGAGCAGAATATTTCAAACAGCAGCTATGAAAGCTCTCACATTGCTCACTGGTGGATTAGCTGCAACCATCATTTCTGGTTTGATGGCGAGGATGTTGAAAGAGGATGAGGCGCTGCACCAACTAGCCGGTAAAGAATGGGAGGATTGGGCCAAGAAGGTTCCTTACAGGTTGATACCCTGGGTGTATTGAACGTGAATTTGATGCCTGTAAATGCTGAGTCCAAACTAATCACATCATGCTATAAGATCCAGGTCGGATACCCGGTGGCCCGTCTCCTTCATTCATCTAACATTTCTTCATGGGAAGTGCAAAGGCTCATAGTCATAGTGACCGTAGCCCCGTCGCGAAGAACGGTATTCAACATGTGAATTAAGATTATACGATGACTAGCAAGTGACCTTATGAAGGAAGCAAGTAAAGCAAAGCGGCAGTGAAGTACGAGGCAAAACCGAGAAAAATCATGACATCTCTTCGTCAGTATCTGAGAGCATTTCCTTGCTTTTGCTATCGAGAACCAACTTCAGCGCTGCTTCCTTACGTACTCTTGAAAAATCACTTACAACTGTTTTTTACGAGGATTAGCAACCTCCTCTTCATCATCATCTCTGACGACACGTTTTTTCGTGGTTCGCTGTAGATGGGTCAATAATCGTGCTCTATCTCGAGCAAACCACGACAGTACCTTCTTAGCTGGACGCTCCACTTCCTCATCGTCGGTGAAAATTGCTCCGCCCTCCTCATCGCCAGCTTCCGGAGATGCCTTCCTGAGTTTGCCTCGTCGCTTTTTACGGGGTTCGCCCTCGTCTCCACTAGGAGCCTCACTCCTGGGCTTTCTAGTCTTCTTAGGCTTCTTCTCTTTCTCTTCGTCGCTATCCATCCGCACTTCACGGGTCCACTCTATAGCTTGCTCACGAGCCAGACGTCGCTCCTCCGCCAATTTCTCAGCTTCAATGCGCAGTTTTTCTGCCAATTCGCGCTAGAAATTATGATAAGTTTGACAAATAATGGGTGATGGCAGAGTGAAATCAACGAACCTCGATGGCTTCTTGCCGCTCCCTCTCTTCTTGCCGCTTGCGTCGAGCTGCTTCTAGACGAGATTGTGTATCTGCATCATGTTGTCTCTGAGCAGCGAGATGGTCTTCCGCCTTTCGAAGCATGCTTTCACCATACTTGCGGCGATTGTCCGCGATGTCCTTGCTGTAAGGTACTAGCTGTGCCTTCACATTAGCAAGCGAGGCAAAAATTCTGTTCCGAGGCGTGTCAGATTTCTTTGAGGAGGCCAATTTACACAATGATTCTCACTTTTGCGCATGAGATGCCTGCTCGATGACACGCTGAAGATCAGCAAGTGATCTCTTGTTTGGTGGAAGCGCGAACAGCATCTCCGCGGATTTCTGTTGGATCATGGCGATATTGTACATGATAGCTTTATCGCCTGGTTGGTTGTGCAGAGCCTATGTGCATTTCCAAGGTTAGGAGCGATGGCCTAATGAGCTCATAAATGCGCTAACCTTCTGAGCATATTTGAGCGCCGTATTCATTGCAGCATATGACTGATCCTTCGTGGCTTTGGAATACCACGATCTGCAAAGACAAGACAGAACGGAAATATTATGGTTATCGTAAAACTTCGAAGCTGTTTCGTACTGAGAGAATGCTGAATTGAGTGAAGAATGGACGGAAAGAATTGCCGGCTTACACTCTCAATAGCTCGGTCAAATTCATCACAAGCATAATGGCAATGGCCCATGTTGAAGTACACACTCCCGTCATCCTTAGACTCCCGGACCTTCGCAAAAATATCCAGCGCTTCACGAGCATTCTTGACTCGCTTGAGACCCTCATCAGCAGGCGCGGATCCCGGTAAAGCGCCGCCTAGTGTCCCCAATGCATCCTCGGCCGTGACGATGGCTAGACCCTGAGCGGCAAATGCGCATTGAGGGTCTAGTTGCAAAGCCTTCTCGTAAAACTCCGCCGACCGTTGAAAGCCTCGTTTCCGCTCTTTGACGCCATCTTGCGAATTATCCCGACTTTCGCGTGACTGGTGGTATTGAATCCAGCCGGCAGCACATAGAGAGTATGTGTCATATTTGTCAAAATCCTTAAGCGTGCTGAACACGAAGTCTTTGGCAATCTTGATAGAGTTTGTTTGTATAAGGAAGTAGGTATAGAAAGCGCGGATATTGAGGTTACTGTTCTGGGACGTGAGGCATTGTTTGATGAGTTCATGGGCGTCGTTGTGACGATTAATGTTGGAGAGCATTTGTGCCTGTCTGATTTTAGCTTGATTGAGCTGTCAGCGTAGATTTATGACAATGAGGAAATCATACGTACCATCCACGTACTCAGGATGTCTGGACAGCAATTTCTCGTATGCTTCTTTCGCAAGACCCTCCTCTCCCTGATCTTCATACACTCGAGCAAGATTGTAGAGGATGGAGGTGGACATAGCTTCCGAAATGTCCATACTGAGACCGGCTGCGGTTGTAAGAGCGGTCTCATACATGTTCCTAGCGGACGGAAGGCTACCCTCTAAGTGTTGTAGTACACCCAGATTGTTCAATAAACGGGGATCGACCTTTCCAGTGGACTCGCTAATACGCAGGGCTTCCTTGAGTGCTTTACCCATCCGATCTATATTTTCGCCTTGCCACAAACGAGCAATTTCTGCGTGCATATCCATGTCGTCTAAGATCGCGCGAGAGGCACGGCTTGGTGGTTGCCCGTTCGTTCGCACCTCGTCGAGTTCAATGCTCTTTCCAACACGCTCAAAGAGATCTCGCGCTCGAATCTTCTCTTGTGCCATATCGGCACTTGAAACACCAGGGCGTGGGTGCGCGCGAAGCGACGCCAGCATCACGGTCGCTTCTAGCGATTTCTGAGGATTTGGGGGCTGCAAAAGGGTATCCAAGGTATGAATCGCCGCAGGAACCTCGTCTGCGATAATGAGATTGGTGCGAGTCATTTCGGAGAGCATTGAAACATACCGTTCTGAAGTTGCATTTGAGCCAGACCAATGGCACCAAGAACGTGTTTCGGTTGTCCATCCGTCGCAGCGGAGTAGAATCTCTCTGCTTGAACGTGAGAGCTCTCGGCGTGACAGACTCTACCAGCCCGTAGGTGGCCTTCTGTAAGGATCGTCAAAGTATCGGCAAATTGAATAGTGCGTTCGGCCAATTTGAGCGCCTAACACTGGTCAGACTTTTACAACGAGATATTTAGCATCTGACGCACTCTCTTAAGATTTCCTTTCCGTAAGAAGATTTCGCAGAGAGCGTTTGCTGCTGCCGCACTCTTTTGGTTCGCCCTAAACGCAGTTTCGACAAGTTTTGTACCCGAGATGAAGGCTTGTGTTCGGTCAGCTTCGGGTAAGTGTGTGTTCTTGCTAGTATTGATAGCTTCGAGACCAAGGAGCAGCTGAGCGGCCCATCCCGATGGGTTCTATTGGTTCCGTTAAGATTCGTTGGGAAAGGAAGGTAGGTCACTACTTGCCACTTCTAGACTCCTCTGCCATGCAGCTCTTGCCTTTGCCTTGTTATCCATTGCCCAAAAACAAAGTCCGATGCCTATCCGTGGATCAGGCTGACAATTGGGGTTATAGCGCAGAACGTCTTGAAACAGACGTAGTGCTTCTTTAAAATTGCGTCTAGTGTACAGAATTATTGCCTGAATGAATCGTGTGAGCTTAGAACATATTACACTCGAATGTACGCCACCTTTCCGAGCAATGCAACTAAATTAGTTGGTTTCACGGCGAGAACACCTTCAAACGATCGCAGAGCATCATCCATTGAACGAGTAGCCAGCTGCTGAATGCCTACACAATGATCAGTAATAACACGAGAACGAGAAGAGGAGAATGAACCTCGCGTTAGAAAAGCCAGCGTCTCGTTTACGCCCTCCCCAGTTTCACGAGCTACTCGCTCAGCAGCATTGAGTAGCTGTGCAGCTTCACGGTAATAGTCCTCTTTAGGACGTTCTTCGGTCATGAGATCCTGTCCTGAGTCATGGGATGAGTTGGAGAACTTGTGCAGCGCAGTTCACATACGAGCGTCGGCAAGAATATGTTTGGGTGCTACCCTTGAACGGGCGATCATGATATTGGCGAGAAGACAATGTATTGGTGGAAGCGAAGCTATCGAACCATTCGACTGGAACGCTGCGCAACAAATTAGCTGCATTTGTGTTGAATTGACGGAGACTTACATTCGCTTGCAGTGAAAGCAATACGCTCTGCCCCATCTAGGTACCCTTTTCTCCAATACTCACCCGCAAGTTTCGTCCAGACCCAGTCCTTGCACTGTCCATCCTTGAGGAGATCCAGAACATCGTCCGGGTTAGGGTCCAAGTTATCGAGATCGATTGTTATGACCTCCGCGGTTCCCAGGTCAATATCCACAGTCCGGCCTGGTGTAAAGGTGTCAACATCATCCATTGTTGGGCCTAAAGGGTGTTTTGCAGCCGCTGGTGTAAAGGTACAGGTCAAGATATAAGATGAGTAGAAAGATGTTTAAGGTGGAAAGACGCGACTGGGACGAAGTTTAGGACCGTTCAAGGTCTGGTTGTTGGAGTGAGTGTACCTTTGGAAATTCCAAATATCTCGCTCACGTGGTCTCGTCTATCACGCATTATTTACTCTCGTCTATTTCAGGGCTCCTACTAAGCTTTCATCCTCCCAGTTCCTGCTGCTTAGAAGCAGACTGAGCGCTCCAGAACCACGACAACGACCTGCATTTTTTCATAATGACCCCAATCGGCGCCACAGATACACCTTAACTACCGTTCACCTCGTGGAGTCACATAATTTGGACGTCAACATAGTGTGCGCTGTGCCGGGGCGACTACTGCACGAGATCCACGACCATGTCACTGCTCGTCGTGAGCTTATTCCATCTGGGCGATCGATCTTTCATATAATCCATTCCAGAATCCTCTCCACGCGACGCGGACAACTGTTCGCGGAACCTGAAGGAAGGCCGTTTCTCGAAGCTGCAGGGTGCTGGACTTTGGCCATGGTATTTAACGCCCTGCGGAGCTCTCAATACACATGGGATTTTTTGCAGTTATTCGTAGAAGGCTGTTTTCTACTAGGACGTGATTCCGAGGTATCGGCCCCTGGGCCAGACCCGTTCCCGAGCCACAACAGCCGGCAAACAGCAAATTCAACAAAGTCGCGTATATACGTACAAATTTGTAGGCAGCTTATCGTCTCCTTTCGCGATATGCCAATAACCATTTAATCGGTGTTTCATCAGTCAGCCGTGGATCTCACATTCAGGACTACAACTATTCTGCCATAATCCCTTGCCGCTCCGAAGAACAGCAACTTTCCGAAGTGATTACTCAATGATCAATTCCATGAGAGAATCGGTTCTTTTATGTATCGCCAACAATCTACAACGTGCTCGACTTAAGAAACGAGGCATCCCCTGAATGTTCATGCGTGGTGGCGTTACATATAGAGCAAGCAAACGGCGACTGTACATATCCCCAGCCTGTGCGCACACATCAAGGCTCACCTAAGGCTCTTCGTATCCCTCCCCCCTCCTCCCTCAGGGAGTCAAGGATATCCGCGATTGAAGCTCATCAATCGTGAATATGCCTATCTCTCACTCGCCATTCGTTATGCAGAGTATTCGTGGTTCGTGATTTTATCTCATTGCGCTGAGTAGAGAAACTTACGTCGGGAAAAGTGACTTCTCTAGCTTTTCTTCTCCATGAGATCTGCCTAACGCTTGGGCCAGAAATTGATCTCATCTGGACGCAAGTAATCCTCCCCTTTACGATGAAAGGTGAATACCCTGAGCCTCAATTCCTTCAGGCTATCGTATACAAATTGGATCAAATGGCAGTATCTTTTTACTCGTTACTTTGCCCTGCTAGCCCTCGTGTACGTGAAAGACTTGTTAATGGACCGAGACTAATTTACTGATACTCTTGCTGCAGAGTAAATCGCATCTTTGACATGCTCGATCTCATGTACAGGGACATCTTACCTTCCCCCTTTCATGATTGGTATACTTTCCAAATAATCATCGCAGGCTCCCTGATACTCTCGCTCGAGCTTATGCTAATGACGCGAGGTGAGTTCTCCACAAACTGCAATCTTTGTCCTGTTCACTCAGCCAGCTTCATTCACAGTATATGCACTTTATCAACGTTCCGTCAGAATTGCGTGCATATTAATCTGTATTCTCCTCTGTGAGATTTTGCTTGCTGTTTTTGGTCTTCTCAGAGACCAAACCATGAGCGCTTCCAAAATACAGCAAGGCTATCATGGAAGGACTCCGAGGGCATACATTTGTTTTGGGTGTGTCTTGTCACTATTTTCAATCACTGAAAACTGAGTGAGAATGGCAGCGCCGCTGTATTAATCTCTCAAAGCATCGTGCTAATATTGACGATCTACCAATACCTGATATCTCTCAAATCTTGCCCATTCAATCCAGTCAATCCAGTTCTTAGCCTTGTTCTTCGACAAGGATCGATTGGATTCATCGCCATGACGTGTGAGTTGGGTTCACCCTGCACCAATAAACACCTCTTGATAATGATACATCTTGATCAGCGGTCATCGTGTGGACCCTGTTATCCGCAATCACCGACCGATTTGTGCCCATAATCGACTCGTGCGTGGACTCAATCTTCGAACAGCATGTTGACACTGACATCCGTGACGTAGGTGGTTTTTGGCCATTGTATCTTGCGCAGTAGGCTTTCCTCGATCATTGCGTCTATCTAGGGTCTCACGCGCATTTAAATGAAGAGTTGCAGATTAACCATCGACTTTCAAAATTATGGGAGAACAATCTCTTCGCGAGACTCCAGCGAGGCCCAGCTGGACACGGGCGAGGTGCTGGTTGATGCATAGTAGACTATCCCTTAAAGCAACATCTCTAACTACCATCATGAACTTGCAATGTATTATAACACACAATTCTGCACGTGAAAGTAGATTATTCTTGCACATTATTCTGCATAGCACTCAAATGTCAGCCATAGAAACATATCCACCAATGCATTGATTTACAACCCTCTCAGTGCATTAGGAGTAAAATTGGGTGAGGCAGCCACTTACGAGTCGAGAGCAATCATTGACTTCGCGCCAAATTTTGAGTGAATAAGAGCGTGGGAATTTAGATTGGCCCAACTTGGCAAACTTGTGTGGACGACACTCGCCACAGCCAAGTCATCAAAATCCGACCGTGAACGTCGTCGACGCCGTCCCCAAGCTAGCAAGAGCTTCACGGTACGTTTCATTCATGCTGCATGACGCTCTCTGCGCAAAACGAGTCGATTCGTACATGTTTTGGGCTGGATGCACTCGATTTGTCTTGGATGATGATCTGACCTTGTGCATTTATCGATTCTCCAGGTTTTAATCCAACATGGCCTCGAAACTACCGTCCTGCCTCAGTGCAACAGAAGAGGAGATCCAGCTTATGCTGGCTGCTCAATGCCATATCGGCACCAAAAACTGCGACAAGCAGATGGAGCCATACGTCTGGAAGAGGAGAGCCGACGGTGCGTCGATAATGGACTCAGGACTCTACAATATCATTAAATTTCAATATTCGTAGGTATCCACGTCCTTAACATCGGCAAGACCTGGGAAAAGCTCGTTTTTGCCGCCCGTATCATCGCCGCCATCGAGAACCCTAATGATATCTGTGTCATCTCTGCGCGCCCTTACGGTCACCGTGCCGTCCTGAAATTCGCCGCCAACACCGGTGCCCAAGCCATTGCCGGCCGTTTCACCCCTGGTTCCTTCACTAACTACATCACCCGTTCGTTCAAGGAGCCCCGTCTTATCATCGTCACCGACCCTCGTGTGGACCACCAGGCCATCCGTGAGGCCTCCTACGTCAACATCCCCGTCATTGCTTTCTGCGACACCGATGCTCCCCTCAAATTCGTCGATGTTGCCATTCCCACAAACAACAAGTCCAAGCATTCCATTGGTCTCGTGTGGTGGATGCTTGCCCGTGAAGTTTTGAGGCTCCGCGGCACGATCCCCAGGACAAGCGACGGCTGGAATGTCATGGTTGATATGTTCTTCTACAGAGATCCTGAGGAGGTCGAGAAGCAGCAACAAGAGGAGGCCGCCGCTAAGGCTGCTCTCGTTGCTACTGAGGAGGCCCCTGCTCAGCCTTCTGAGTGGGATGTTGGCGGTGGACAAGCAGCTGGTGCCATCAACCCCGCTGAAGCCAGTAAGCACCATTATCTCATGAACCTTTAGTATGATTACTGAATGTCGTGCGTGTACAGTGAATCTTGACTGGGCTGCTGATGGTGCAGGTGCTACCGGGGACTGGGCAGCAGAGCCTGCGGGCACTGGTAACTGGGCAGCTGATCCCCCGGCGGCGGCTGGAAGTGGTTGGGATTAAGGCGCACCTCTACTCGATGCTTTTTTCTCGGGTGCGCGGTAGCCTATTGCTTTGTTTCAGTATGCTCTGTGCTATATCATGACAAAACATGGTGCATTGTCTTTTCCTCATCATTAACTATGTAATATGGCAAATCATTTCCTCTGGCNCATCTGAGAGTACAACGGGCCAAAACTGGTCCTCGTTAGTTCGTTAATTCGTCCAAGAGTCAGAATTTGTATGATACCGGCAGTTGGATTGTACACAAGACATTGATGTGTTGACGCTTAAGACATGTCACAGATACTGAGGTGAGAGGCAGCGATTCCTAACCGGTANTACAAGTCAGAGATCGCCGACAGTCTTAAAATGCACTTACCATGAAGATATAATTTTCTGCGTTGCGCGTCGTAAACTGCACTGGTAATTCCAGATGCAACGTTGCCGTCATCCTCAAAGACCTAAAAAATGAATGGGCCCCATATCGGAAGTTGAGGGGTGACTAGATGGACCCACTCTGTCTACTTTATACTTCTCGCCAAAGAACGCATTCGGACCCGTGTTGATAGAGAAGCGCATAGCGCAAGAAGATACGGGGAAAGTAGGATCCTCGAAATGATACNAGAAAATCTNGAGGAGATTGGGGAATCCTGCGAATCCGATTCTATTTCAGCTCAACAGCGAAGCATAGNAATGACAGGAGANGTCACCTGCAGCCCAGACNTGGCCTTCTGAATCNATTGAGAGGTTGTCCATCGGATAATCTGTTCAGGTTCCCAGGGGCANTTTATGAATTCGTCTATGNCCTCATAGACTGAGCCATAGCTGCGNCNTACCAGCTTGAATACTCCCCGTGATGACNAGGGTATTGTCGGATTGCTCTTCTAATATTGNNAGGGTACCAGCGAGCGTATTCGGTGCCACGTAGAATGTCCCNTTGGATGCACGTGCAATTCCGTTATTGCTGAACATGTTTTGCGCAGCATATTTGCAGCCTTCGGTGATGTGACAGTAGACAACGGAGGTGCTTTTGCGCTTNAGAAATACGCCAATTTGTCTCATCTAGTTGATTNACGATCTGAGATCCAGNAATGTGAAAGTTNGGGTAAACGGCTCACGATGCCTATCTTCTGGCCATGGTCGTTGGTGAAGTAGAAACTGGTGCCGTCGTCCGAGCCGACNACGTCATTCGGCGCAATCATGAGCGGACTCTCGATAGTCTTTATATGCGTGAGCTTATCATCGCCAACCTTGTGCTTAAAGATCTCCATAACTGAGTCGGCGCCCGATTGTTGAGCGTCGAGCTCTTTGGGCGGCCTGTGGTTGATGAGGTACACGAACAGCTCGGAGGGNTTAGAGGCTGAGGGGACAATATCCATTCCGTGCGATGAGAAGCCGAAACCATCGTCGACGCCAGAAAACTTGAGTTTTGTGATTTTGGAGGTNTTTGGATCATAGATNGCGACGTAATCCNGAGAGGCCCCAGCAGGGTTTAGTCGAACTGCGGCAGGTAGCCATTGAGTCCGGAGGCTNGGTTCGGAGCAGGCTAANAAGAGTCGACCGGAGGGTTGATGGAGGCTTATTTCTGCAAGTAGAATTGTGAGGNGANTGATGGCGAATGAAATAGAGGACCCTCACTTTCGCAAGCGCGAAGCTCGGGTACCTTTANGCACTTNGAGCTACCAATNCGTGCAGGAACCCGACCAACGCCTAACAAGAACAGTAAATCCTTCAGNTAAAACTGATATAGGGCGGCTGCTAGTGCAGCTAGAACACCCAAGGCATTTAGGAATACCCGAGCCATTGGAGGACAATGACTGTGTAAGGAGAAGACAAACAATCAGCGATGTGGGTATGTGGGTATTTATTCGAGAAGGTGATCTAAGCCTATTGAGTGGCGTTGACAGTACTCCTGGGAGTATCTCAGGCTGTTATATTTTCTTTCTCGCATGTCGAGGAACCATGGAACCACATATAGGCGTGGATCACTGTCGCAAACCAGACTGTCTTTTTTCAGTGAATGTATCATAATCGAACGACTTCTTCCGTGTTCGCTGGTGCTTGAAGTTGCGAAAAGGATATAAGCGCTGCGGCTAGTACGTCTTTCCAGCCACGGTGCAAGAAAACAGGGGAAGAGTGTAAGCTCGATGACGGCCGCCGCTGTGATGCTCGACCCAGATAGGGTCATCCGGCTATCAAAATCCCCGACAAAACCGCTTCTCAGCTTTGTTGCTGAAGCAGTGATCCGAGTCCACGATATCCCCCACTCAAAACACAATGGATAGTTTTACCGAGCCCTGTGCAGCTGTAACTCGCTCCTTGTAGCGAGCTGGATCCTGGAGACAGAGACAGGCAGTATTTCCAGAAGGGTGGTCAAATTAAAGCCTACTGAGCGCCACACCCCATCCTGCCTTTTTCAGATGCTGACTACCTTGAAGGCTTGAATGATTTAATCGTCGGTCGAATTTACAAAATTTCCAGAGTAGCGAAGGAATTGAATGATCCTCTGTTCTAATACGGTGCCATGGACCCTCTTTCAATTTCAACACTGATCCGTTATCCACAGAGCTCAAACGCCTGGTCGTCACGATGCAATCACTTTAGGCAATGTTGGTTGGCAAGCGATCACACGACATGCCATCATGCGGCGGCTGCGGCTATCTTGGGACGATAAGGGCGGCCTCTCATAACGCGCATGTGCTTCTAGCCGGTTTAGCAGGGCCTCTTAAACGCGTTTCGCCCCCGCACCGCCCCTAGGTCCTTTCGAGTACTTCTTCCTCTCATCCATCATCATCATGGGCAACGCTCCGTCTTCCAGAATCCCCCCTCCTGCTACTGCAACCTCCGACGAATTCGATGAGAAAGTCAAGATGACAAAGGAACTCAATGAGCTTGATGCTTCCTTATCACGGCTCCAGGTTACTGTACCCCTCTCGAGCTGTGGTCAATTAACGCTGGATCATGTGTCCTCTTGGGAGACTACTGCTGCTGGCGACTCTAAAGCCCAGCTGGCGAGGACTATTCTCTCGCACTCGGACATCCGAACTGCGTTGATCTCTCGCTCGGCCACGATTGCCGACCAACACGTATTCAACAATGTCGTTGACTTCAAGACTGGCCCAGTCACGAACCAGAAGAGTAGTGGCCGATGCTGGCTATTTGCCACTACTAATGTTCTTAGATACAACATCATGAAGAAATTCAAACTGAAGGACTTCCAGCTTTCTCAAGTGAGTCTTGACCTTAAACTGAGTCATAAATATCTCTAACACCCGGATAGTCATATTTGTTCTTCTGGGACAAACTGAACAAAGCTAACTACTATCTCGAGCTCATGATTGAGCAGGCGGACCTTGCCGTCGATGACCGGCTCATCAATCACCTCTCTAATGACCCGGTCGGAGATGGAGGCCAGTGGGACATGGTCGTCAACCTCTTGGAGAATTATGGCGTCGTGCCACAGTCCCTTTACCCCGAGTCAACGCACTCCTCCTTATCTTCACCTCTCAACAACCTCCTGAAGACCAAATTGCGCGAGCACGCGTTGATTCTACGTGATCTGTCTACTTCCTTACGTGAAGCTGACGTCATGGAAGATACGATCCTTGCTACACTGAGAGCAAAGAAGGAAGAGCTTGTTAGAGAAGTGTACATGATTATGACTGCTACCCTAGGCGTTCCACCTAAACCGACGAGGAGGTTTGTTTGGGACTATATCGACGCTGATGGCAAAGCTGGTCGCTGGGAAGGCTCACCCAAGCAATTCTATGAAGAATACGGAGCCAAGCCGTACTCTGTAAATTTCATTCAGCTACCGTTTAACATGAGCTTTGCTCACAAGTACTTTCCAGCCTTCAGAGTCATTTTCACTCATCAATGACCCCAGAAACGAGTATTCCAAGCTTTACACCGTTGATAAGCTTGGCAACGTCTGGGGTGGACGTCCTGTGCTCTGTAAGTCCTTCCAGGCAAAGGAAACGTTACGATGCTGATAAACTGCAGATGTCAATACTGAGATTGAGAATATGAAGAACACTGTGATCAAGGTCAGCCATCCAGTCTTCCCACCCTATCAATATTATTAACCGCATGAACAGATGATCAAAGCTGGTCAACCCGTCTTCTTTGGCTGCGACGTTGGCAAATTCTCTGACTCTAGCGCTGGTATCATGGATACTGCGCTCTTTGAATACGAGGTGAGCATATCATCTATGATATCAAGTCTCGTGCTCATTGTTTAAATCAACCAGAACGCTTTCGACATTAAGCTCGGCTTGACCAAAGCTCAACGTCTCCAGATCTGCGAGTCCTCAATGACCCATGCCATGGTTATCACTGGTGTTCATCTCGACGCTGCTGGCAAACCTATCCGCTACAAGGTCGAGAACTCTTGGGGAGAAACATCTGGTCATGAGGGTTTCATGGTCATGACCGACAAGTGGTTCGAACAGTGAGTGCATAGCTATATCTTGGTTATGAAAATGTTAATGTACCGCGAATTAGGTTTGTCTATCAGGTAGTGGTTCCTAAAGCGCTGGCGCCGAAGGAACTCGTCGCTGTTTACGAGTCAAAGGAGAAGGTTGTTTTGCCCCCTTGGGATCCTATGGTGAGTCGACTATCATCCCTGAGCTTTAAGCTGTTATTCATTGCTTCTCGTAGGGTGCCTTGGCATGAAGATACCACGATGTTTACGATACTGACGAGTTTGATGGAGTTTATCTTGGGAGGTAGCAGAATAGCTATCATGTGTATTATTATATACTCTTGTGGCAATCGCCTTTACCATATCTCTCTAGCCTCGTGGATGTGTATGAATGGTGATTTCCGGTCCAATTGCCCGGTTCAGGCTATTCAACAGCTTCTTAGAGACCTGATCGGAGGGACGATTGATCCTGTCATCTACGCATTAGCTACTTGAGTTAATGAGCCCGCATGCCTCTGCTACAACTAAAAACCCATAACATCGGCGTCTACTGCGGAGTGTCTGGTAGAAACGAGCTTTTAAGTGAGTCTGAGACTGATATATAGCGCATATTCCCCCGCTCAATCGGTCCCCTGACAATCGTGAAAGAAACTGCCAAGGAGGAACCTTTCGTCGAGGAACAGCGTGAGAGTTGATTAATTATAAGTAAGCTGTTGGCTCCCCTTTGTGTTCCTGAAACTGACGATACTGATCAATGTTTCGTCTCTCTCCTTTTGACTATCTCTTGCGAAAAGCTCAGGGCATTCAGCGGCATTAACGGGCGCTTTACGATCCTCTGTAACAGGGACCTGGACATCTTTGGGAGCCTCTAGTTGCTGTTCTTATTCTAGGGCCTCTGTCGTTAGCGATGGGTCGATCCACGGACCACTTGAAGTCAATTCTCAAGCTGACTGCGCAAACCCACATTGCATTGATAAACGAAGGCAACAAGGGTGTCTAACTTATCTCAATCACGACGCGGCCTTTATGCGCGCCGATGCCGATTTTTTATTGAGGAACAATTCAATCTTCTCTCGGTGCCTTCTACGCCGCATCATGCCTCTCTCTCACAAGAATGATCACCAACTTTACCTCCCTGGCGTTAAATGGATTGTGGAATTAAGACATCCTTGACAGTGTACCTTTTTTTCTTGCCTCTGTGACACGACAGATGATTGGTACACGACGGCCGTACATCTCGCGCCAACTGTATTGACATCGGAATTGACTGACTGTTGTCATCATTCTCTGAGCTAAATACCCTTCGGTGGTATATCTCCGTTCTTGATTCCCTCCTTTCCCCTTGCCTTGCGGGTTGCGCAACTAGTCAGCCGCTTGCCAGTGGGAATATCGTGACTCCTCAAGTTGTGGCTTGCACTCGGAATCATAGGGGTCTACGGTATCAGCCACCACCGCTAACATGTCGTCCTTCACCGATAGAATGAAGAATCTGGTTAATGGAGGGAGGAACAGAGATGCCTGTACGTCCTCTCCACCCCCAGTGCCTTCCTCACCACTGCTAACAATGTATCCCCCTCACCGCCTGTTTGACATGAGCAGATAAACCCGTACAGTTGGAAGAAGCTGCCGAAAGTCGGATCTCACTCTCCACTAGGGAGCGTTACACAGACAACACAGAACCCAATGCCGATTTAGATGCTGAAGCTAGTGCTGGGCTGTTAACTCGTGAATCGGACGCTGTGATGGAGGATGTTACTGAAGAGAAGATTGGTTGGGGAAGAGAAGAGAAGAAGAGAGGGTTGAGGTGTTGTGGACTGAAGTGAGTGTAGCTTCAGTATTTTGGGTGGATGAGGGAAAATGTTGATCTTGGTTTTTGTAGCCTAAGGAATCCGTATACGGTGATCGGCCTCGTTGCGTTCTTTGCGTTTGTGTTCTCTGTGTACAAGCTGTTGGCATGGGCATTCTACGTTCGTATTTGTATTCCTATACTGATTCGGATTCATGCTGACAATGATGTATAGGAACCACCAGCGCCGCCTAAAGGGCTTGAAAATCTTCCAGAATTCAGTACCTCCCTAGGCTGCCAATCGTCTTCATATTTCTATAACGACACCCACACCCTCACAATTGACGCACCAATCCACCCCGAACGATTCGACCATGGTATTGATCTCCGTGGTGGTGCACTCGGCACCATCACTCTCACCTCTGCATCCACCGATTCATCAAACGTCCGATACGAAATCACACTCCGTTCCAACGATAAAGATCTCGTTCAGAAATCCCTCATCAAGATGCCTACATTGGATAGTGATGGTCGTATGTTCGAAAGCCAGTCGACTATCACAACTGC
This sequence comes from Leucocoprinus birnbaumii, assembly GCA_027627405.1. Taxonomy (NCBI): domain Eukaryota; kingdom Fungi; phylum Basidiomycota; class Agaricomycetes; order Agaricales; family Agaricaceae; genus Leucocoprinus; species Leucocoprinus birnbaumii. The sequence goes on along the minus strand of JANIEX010000005.1, from coordinate 71,104 downwards.
AAGGATTCCAAAGGGTAGCAAGGATACGTGTTTGCGATATGATGTCAAGATGTTCATTCCTCCATCATTGAAGAAACTCCATCTCGGTTCGCATACTCATACACATGTCAAGTTCGACGAGAATGCAAAGATCAAGTTGGAAACTCTGGTCGTGACGTTGTACACGAATGATGTTGGGAACATTGTTCAGGCTTCGAGGTCTGTCAAGGCGGACAAATTGAACATTCAGATGACGAGAGGATGGCTTATAGGTGATGTTGCGATTGTGAATGAGGCGGATTTGATGACGCAGAGAGGGGATGCGGTCTTACATGTTGATGTGTATCCGGAATCGCCGAAGGATAAGGAGAATCCCGAGGTGGTCACGCTGGATACCACGACTGGTGCTGGAAGGACGAATGTGGTTGTTCATAAGAACAAAGGTACTAAGCGACCCATTGATGCGACGCATATTTCGTCAAGGAATGGGCCAATGGAGTTTACGTATAAGGATTATGGGCTTGATGGACTTATCGCAGTCGAGTCGAAAGAGCTGGAGAATATCGGGATGGAAAGGTTGGTTGCGGGTGAGCAGGATGGAGAGCAATGGAATTATTATGTTGGAGGCAAGGATGGAAAGGATAGAGTTCGTGTGAATACTCGTGGATGGGTTGGACTGTTCTTCTGATTATACTTGGGTTCCGTATCCTGTAATAATATATTCAAAATAAGTTATATTGCATTTTATCATGCGCTGAGGCGCTTTTCTTCTTCTGAGGGCTGTTGAGATGATGATGAATATGAACCTCCTGGTCGCCGCGCTTCCATCATCATATCTCCTACTGCGGTTCTCCGAGTCGTGGACATTTGCATGACGAAAACGCCGACGGTCTGTTAAAATTTTAAGGATGAAATCAAACGGTCGTGGCTGGAATATGAACGTACTGCAAATGCCAGGCCCAAGAATATCCGGTCTTTCCATCTATCGTCGATAGCACCACTCGAATAAAGTTCTTGCCGTCTTCGTCTTGCAGCACGGTATGCAGCCGTTGTCTGATAACTGCGGTCTTCTACCCCTGAAGAAGTGGGTCTAGAGGCTAGATGAGGCTTCCTCCCACGTAGGATATCATAGGCCGTCGTTATTGCTTGAAAGCGTTCATGTGCAATTTCTGGTGAAACGGTGTTGCTGGCCTTGTCGGGGTGGTATATTCGAACCAGGTCGAAATCTGGAGAGAACAATCATGGTCATGGGCTATTGTTCGTGATAAGGGAGGATGGATATTCGCACATCGTGCCTTGATATCGTTCTCTGTTGCTGAGTGAGGGAGGTGGAATATCTGATGAGGTGTTGGGCTTTTGTGGGTTGGGTAGGGAAATGGGTTTGCTGATGATGTGGTTGCGTATGTTCGGGCTCTTCTAAGATGAGTATGACGAGTGATAGTTGTTGTTGATGCTGAGCATCGTGATTGACAAATTGAGGAGAGAAGGCCGGTGGTTGGTCTGTGCATTCGCAGAGGTGGACGAAGCAAGCAGAAGAGTAGCTTTTGATCGTCCGGAGCAGACGGATCGGAGCGGGTTGATCGGCGCCGTTGGCCGAGGCTTAATTATCCTCATCAGTTGCCCAAGTGTATTCTGGGTACATAGCTTTGACAAGTCTTGGAGAAAGTGTGATCAGACATCTACATGGTGTATGATTCATGTACGCATAAGTAGTACGATTGTTGGCGCCTTTCGTTTCCACTTAACTGTGACGACTTAATTGACTGCATCACGGACTTGCAAGGCGCAGCAGGGTCAATCTAAAACAAATCTCTCGGCTTTAGTGATTCATCATTACTATGCGCGAATTACAAAGAACAGCAGTGACGTTGTATTTTCTCGTGAGCTCGCTCGTGAGAGCCTGGGAGTGAAATAGCTTTCAGAACAGCTTCGCGAAAATAAAAATCGTGGTTAGGTCGGTCGGTGGAGCGAGTAACAATAGAGGGTTCCTGGATGGCGTGGAACAGGATTTGGATAAGCTTCCAAGCAAACTTTGCACTCCTGGAAGCTGTGTGCCCCCTCGAAGTCCGCATCTACTCGTGCTTGGCGGCGCGTCGTGTCTGCGCTTTGTAGGTCGAAAGCCTCATGTAAGCGCGTCATAGGGCGCAATGTCGCTTGCCGGCTGTTATTTGCATCGCTCTGGAGTGGAGGAGCGAGGCAGACGCGTGTATTTAGGGATTGGCGGAGGAGAGTTGCCGGCACGTGCAGCGGAGAGTTGGCCGAAGGGAGAATGATGGACGAACAATCTCACTCGACTGCACCGCTGTATGGGTCTCTTGGCTCCAGTCCACTCTCTTCCCAGACGCTAGCTCGGGCTTATATTGAGACCTCGAGAACTGAGAACGCTTGTCTCTGGGTTGCCAACCCTCCCACCCTGACAAGAACAATATCCAGTCAGTACAATAGCTCTCTCCCCTTTTGGCACTATGGCGCCAACGCTGCTTATTATTCTCCGCAGGCTGAAAGAGCTCTCCCACCTTCCTCTTTCTTCATGTTCTCTGTTCTCGCCAGGTCGCGAGCCCTTCTTCTCCCTCTCTTTCTTTTCCCAGCTTTGGCCCATTCCCGGGAGGAGGCTCTGTGTGCGTATATCTTGCCACCCTAACCGATTTCGCCGCTGAACATTCCGTGCCAGTCGCTTCTTCTGTTACCTATTGTGCAGAGCCCCAGACCCTCCTGGTCCAACAATTCGATATCGCCTTCTTTCCCGCCAACCAATCCGTGTCCTTCAACATCTCCGCTGCCAGTGTCGTATGTTCCTCCCGTTGCTATTATTCTCCATACCCTCATTCATATCGCCATAGACACAGAATGTCAATGTCACGGCCAACCTCTTTCTCAATGTCTACGGGATGAGCCCCGTCAACTTCACCCTAGACCTTTGTAGCGTACTCGGCGGTGCCCTCTGCCCATTGCCTACGTACAACTTCGTTGGAGCAGACTCCATCCGTTTACCCGCATCCCTTGGAGTCAGCGATAGGATCCCGGGTATTGCCTTCAAGATTCCAGACCTCGAAGGGTTTGCACAGCTCACCCTCACCGAAATTGGCACTGGCGCTACCCAGGCCTGCATCCAAGCAACTCTCTCCAACGGCTGGTCAACGCACCAACCCGCGGTAGAATATGTAACCTCAAGTTTTGCGCTCGTAGCATTCCTCTCCGCTCTTGCGCACTCCGTGTTCCCAGAGTCGTTGACTCCATTTCGATTTTTGGATCTTTTCTATCTTTATCAAGCGATCGCCACTAGTGCATTCTTGAACATCAATTACCCCTCGCTCTATCGCTCTTTCACGCTCAACTTCTCTTGGGCTGTTGGTTTGATATCGTCACGCTCGTCGGCGCTGCAACGTTCGATCGACAGCATGCGGGCTCACACCGGCGGAGGAATGCCGAATTCGACAGAAAACTCCGCTGTTGGTTATGTGAATAGACAATTGAGTCCATTCAACTCCAACGACAACATCATCACTTCACAGTTTCCTCTGGTTCGCCGTAGCGCTAATGCCGCCGGCGAGATCCTTGCAGCGGTTTTGGGGTCAAATCTACGGGTGACCACCGCGGAGCCATCGGTCAACAACAACATCAACCCCCATCTCAGGATGAATCTCGCGCTTCAGCCTTCGGTGGTAGGCCCCGTGCCGGTTATCAATTCAACCAATTCCTTGGAGGCGGGTATTCCCATATATGCTAATTCCATGCACATTGGCACCGCCAATGCGTTCATGACGGTGTTCGTCGTATCACTCATCGTTTTGGCTATCGCTGGAGCGATTTTGGCTTGTGGGTATGGTGTTGCGGTGGCTATTAGACGGTTACGTATCCGCAAGGGTACGGGGAAGTTGAGCCGTTTTGATTACTTTGCTTTCGTGAAGGCGTGGTTGGTACGATTGGTAAGTGCTCCACTTAATTGGTTTATCGAGAAAAGTTGACTAATGGGGGTTTTTAAATAGGGTCTGATATTGCTACTCCCGCTTTTGATTTTCGCGTTTTATCAATGGACTCTGAGAGATTCTTGGGTTTCAATACTCCTCTCAGTCCTTACGTTCGTCGGACTCTTAGTTTTCCTCATCTATCCACCTTACCTTATATTCCGCTTGGTACGGAGGTCGCAGGACCCGTACGAGCTTTATTCCCACTCCCCGCCGACATATCTCACTTCACTCGGACCTCTATATGCGCAGTATCGTCCTGAGCGCTTTTACGCGTTCATTGCGCTCCTCGCTGTACCCTTCCTCAAAGCGATATTCATCTCGTTTGCGAATCCTAGTGGACTAGCACAGGTGATTTTGCTTCTAATCACGGAGTTCGCTGTGCTTGGCCTACAGATTGCCCTCAAGCCTCACAAAACGAAGGGAGGCAATGTCTTGAGCACCTATCTTGGTGTGACGAGACTGGTAGCTACTGGACTTCTCATCGCATTCGTGGAGCGAGTTGCTCTCAAGCCCATCCCCAGAACGATCATTGGCGCCATCATCGCCGTCATTTGGTCCGTTGCAGTCGTCATCTTGATCTTGGATTTGGTGGTATACCATATCCTCTTACCCCTATGGCACATTGCCACAGGACGACTAAGGTCAAATGACTCTGCAACGGCAGTTGGTTCGCCGTCGCCGTTGAATTTCGAGGGTTCGATGTTGGAGAAGGGGGAGAAAACTTCGAGAACGGGTTCTGGTTCTGGTTCGGCTGAGCTTTTACATCCGAATCAGAATGGACGTGATGTTGGTGTGGTGGGTATTACACCTGCGCCTTCGTGGGATCGTGTTACTGCTGGTCGAAGAGCACTTAATCCGACGCCGGATCAAAATATTCCCCTGGATCCAGAGGTGCTACAGGCTTATCCTATCTCGCCAACTGAGTCTGTGTCAACCGACGCTCATGGCTCGGAGATACCCAGCGTGTACACAAGGGATTCTGGGACGATTACTGTTGGGTCGTTGCTCCCTCGTCGATGGTCGTTTAGCACTGGCTTGGGCCCAGGAGAATCTGTACCTCCGAGTCCAGCGGCGTACAGTCAGCAAGGCTCAAGACCGACATCAGCATCTCAGTATTCGTATAATTCCCAACCGAGATCGGCGTCGTATAATTCACAGCCGTCGTCACCTTCGACACCTGGTGATAGATCGGATGAGTCTGCAGGGTTGAGGTTGCAGGCTATTCGAGAGCAGCCGTCGCAGGGGTCTGGGTTGGATACGGTGGCGCCACAAGTGCAGTCAATGATGATCGTTCCTTCTTCGTCGTCGTCTACGGCGAAGGGGTTGAGATCTTGAAAATGACCTAGATTTCTTGTTTGGATGGAATGATTTTTTTGTTTTAGACAGTTTTTTGTTTGACGTTCACGCTGTATTATAGACGCAACGCTTTTCACGTAGTTTTACTCTTTTAGCATTTTGCACTCACATTCTTTGCATGTTCATACAGTTTCTTGCACGTTCATTGCATCGTAGAATCATAGCACACTCTCACTGTAGCATCCTCTTCTAATAATCTATCATTCAAGGACTGGACATCAACTAAATTGTGATGGCGAGCATTTCATATCAGGGTCAAGACGCGTAGTTCTCACGGGGGACGGAAAGACCCGGCGAGTCCGAGAGAAACCGAGTTTTGGTACATTCAACGTTGCAGCTCTAAACACTCCTCCCCCGTCCTCCCCACATAAACACAAAATGTTACTCACCTCCGCCACCCGCACCTTCTCTGCCACACCAGGCTTGGGCCGCCGCGCCGCCTCTGCCATCGCCTCCAAATACTCCAAAGCAGTCTTCGGCGCAGCCCTCCAAAAATCCCCTCAAACCCCTCAACAAAGTCGCTACCGACCTCTCCAACGCCTCTGCAGCAATCAAATCCAACCCCGAAGTCTCAGCTTTCATCACCAACCCCACACTGTCCTCCAAGGACCGTGCTGCTGGTCTCGCATCGCTTTATTCCAAGATTGAGGCTGCTGGAACTGGGAAGAAGGAGCCGGTTTCGGAGATCACGAAGAATTTGTTTGCTATTTTGTCTGAGAATGGGAGGTTGACGGAGACGGCGGAGGTTATTGAGGGGTTTAATGAGTTGTTGGCGGAGCATAAGGGAGAGTTGACGGTTACTGTTACTTCGGCTTCGGCTTTGGATAAGGCTACGCTCACGAAACTTGAGGGATCCCTTAAGCAGTCGCAGGCTGCCCAGGCTGCTAAGGTTTTGAAGGTTGAGAACAAGGTGCGTTTGTGTTGTGTGCTTGTTGAGTGTGAGTTTGGGCTGAGCGCGGGTTTAGGTCAACCCTGGTATTCTTGGTGGTCTCATTGTCGACTTTGGAGAGAAGACGATTGACTTGAGCGTGCAGTCGCGAGTGACCAAGCTCAACAACATCCTCCAACGTGCGTTTTGATCTTGATTTTGTTTTGACATTTTAACTGACGCGTCGACGGTACACAGAGTCGGTCTAAAGAATGTGATGCGTTCTCGGATAATACCTTCCCTTCGCATGCCGCGTCCCCTGTACCCCTCACATTCTTTTATTATTTCCGCACATAATAGAATATCCTGCTACCCTCATCCGCGATGCAGATCTGCATTTCTCGTACATTCAACAATCGACATACTTCGAGCTTCAGGACCGACCCGATAAATTTAGATGCCGACAATGGGACATGACGTTCACCGCAAATTAGAAGATAAATTACATTTCAAAGCTATCATTTGACTATGCATCCCTTACACACTGTCGAGGCAAATATACTTTACCCTCGGCGCCCACTTCATGTGACCACCAGCTCTGACAGCAGTAACGAGGTAGAAACCATCGTCAACGATTTTTTTGAAATTCAATCACCAAGTCTTTGGCGATATCCATCTGACCACCAGTTCGTCCCATCCTCCCTCGCCTGAGATCAAGCCTCTCAAGACGAGCCTGGAGACCAGAGGCTTGTATATCCCTGCTTCTTCTTGCCTTTAGGAAATCAAGAACTAGGTCCCTGATCCAGTAAAGACTTTCTAGCTCTATGCTTAGGTATCGTAGATTCGGGAATGGGACTGGGACATCGGGTTTTGGAGTGAGGGCACGAATGAAGTCGTCCGCAATGTACACGTTGACGTAGCGGAGATGAAGCTCTTGGATGGTTTGTGGTAGGTCGCTAGCCAGGAAACGGGTTTCCCATAGTAAAGGGTCCGTCGCGAAGCATTTGAATACGCGGAGATTGGGTGATTGGTGGAGGAAGGAGGATTGTAGATTACGCCATGATTGTTCATTGTATTGGTTATTCTCAAGGCCAATGATGTATTTTTCTGCTTGGTCTTCGCATCGGAATACTTCCAATGCAGGTAACATGAAGCACTTAAGCAGGGCCTCGTCCCACTGTTGGAAGCCGAATGTCCAGCCAAAGGTCCTGAGATGACTGAGAGTGACAGGCGTAGTCAACGGACGGGGACTGTTCTCTGCAGAAGCATGAGGACGCTTGCAATAACAACGGACAACGCTTGTGCAGCTGCGGATGACACGATAACATTCGTTTATGGGTAAACCACAAAGCTCGAGAACCGTCAGCTGATGATATGGAAATTCAAGCCCAAATGGCATATTTTGTGCCAATGAGAGATGAACTAGGCGGGGGAGGGTTGATGATGGGATGATACGTGAAGTTGGCCAGTTTACTGGACGAATGTCTGGCATGCCGACGTGAAGACGTTCAATGTTCGGGAGTGGATAGTTGTTGAGAGTGTTGGAAGGTGATCCCCAGATGTATACGAGGAGCCAAGGAAGTGGCAACTCGTCAATGAAGAGCGCACGAAGTTTATTCGGGTTCTTATTGATGAGGAACTCAAATATTTCTTTCGTTGCAATATCATGTAGTCCCGGTCTACGGCGGGTGAACCTCTGTTTTCTATTCGGGGACGGAGGCTGAAGTGGTAGATGTGTATCGGAAGTATCTGTGAGTGTGATTTCTGATCGTGATGCATCGCGCTCTTCTTTGGTGCCGACGCGAGTTGAGAGATTGAGTCGTAAAGATACAGGCAAAGTGTCTGAGTTATGGAAGTATGTCCGTATGAGGGCGAGAGAATCAGCTGAAGCATATTCGGTATCCCAAAGTAAGATCCCGAGACTGGTCCACAGGGACGGTGTGGAGTGAATGATCTGGCGCCAGCCTCGCGAAACGGATGCGAGGATCAAAGGTGTATGAGGATCTCGTTCTGTCGATTCGCAGGGGAATGAACAAGCACATTGGAATATAGTAATGAGGATTTCGAGTGGGAAAACGCTCGTGGTTGCGCATACACCGTTGATACGGGAACAGACGTCTGCTCGTCTGTGGACGAGGTTGATCATAGCATCATCGATCTCCTGTAATTCGTTTCTCAGTAAAGCTGCTTCTGTCTGGCGAGAGGCATTGGACATGGTCCCAATGCCCGAAGGTGGGAGATGTGTGTGGATGGTTCCGATTGAGTGGCGAGATTTGTCCCTGAGATCTCCTGAATTTCAAACTTGTCGAGTTTCTGGGGAAATTGACAATGATTCGATGGACACACACCTCGGCTACCTAATAAAGGAGATTTGGGAGCTCGACTGTTTAGGAGTTCGATGTATGTGCAGATTTGACGAAGCCTCGCAGGCGCCGGTGTTCGCGAAAGGCAAAGGGCGCCTTATTACTTTGCCACTCGCAAGCCGCTAACATGAATGTGACAATGGTTCAAGATTAAGCCACGGCGCTTAAATACAATAAGGATCATCCGAAAGCAGCCGTTGATTGCAGTCTATTACTGTGGAAAACACGTCATATAGGAGTTTATAGAACACAAGAGGCGGCTAATCATACAACATAAAAAAAAGACAACGACCATAGTGGTCCAAAACAAGAATTAGTACAATAATTTTCATACCGGCAATGCTCGAAATCAATTACGCTAGAGACAAGAATGTCAGGGTCTTTTTCAACAAGCTGGGTGCCAGCATGCGGAAGCTACCTGAAGAAGTGCGAGACCATTTCTTGTGAGCGCCGTCTTCATCGGCAGTAACCAAATACAATCCTCCGTCCACAAACTGCTGGAACTTATCTGCGAAATCGTCCCTCAACGCCATATGCTTCTGTATCCCATACATTTGTCCTCGCCTAAGAAGAACCCGCTCAAGACGAGATTGAAGTCCATACGAGTGAGGATCAGGAGCTCGCCTCGCTCTTATCATCTCAAGGACCAACTCTCGAATCCAATAGTCGCATTCAATCTCCAGGTCTAAGACTTTAAGTTGAGGCAAAAGGGTGACTTGGGAAGAAGCCGGATCACGGCTTGGAATGAGTGCGCGCATGAAATCATTGGCGACTTCGAGTTTGACTTTATCGAGATGGACCTCTTCAATGGACCGTGGGAGGTCGTTGACGAGGATACGAGGCTCGAACAGCAAGTAATCTTGAGCTACGCTCTTGAATACACGAAGGCTGGGGGATTGGTGGAGGAAACTGGTCTGCAGGCTGGACATCTGTTGTGCGAAATTGGAAGGAGGGTTTTCCAAAGGAACTAGGCCATCCGATCCCTGCTCCTCGCAAGTGAAGACCTCAAGCGCAGGCAATGAGACGCATTGGAGAAGCGCCCTGTCCCACTCCTGGAATCCGAACGCCCACGAAAAACTCTTCACATGATAAAGTCTGACAGGATCTGTTGGTGGACCTTGACTACCCTGTGTCGGAGATCGAGGACGCTTGCAAGAGAAGGTGACGAGGTTCGTGCTATTCCGCATGAGGCGATAACAGCCATTAATCGGGATATCCTCTAGCTCAAGGGTAGTTAACTGCAAGTAGGGGAAACCAAGTCCACATGGCAGGTTTCGCTTGAGCGTGAGGTGATTGAGGTTAGGTAAAACCGCGGGCGGGATACTCTTGATGTCGTTCTCTGGGGGGCCTCGGCCAAAGAACTGGAAGTCCGCCGTGGCGACATAAAGTTGCCGGATATTTGGAAACTGTACGTTGTCAAATATACCATCGCCGGCATCCCAGGCGTAGACGATCGGCAAAGAGGGATTCAGGCCCCAGATGAACAGGGAGTTGATCTTGCCCGGGTAGAGGTTTGAAATGTACTGGAAAACTTGTTTCGTCGAGGGTCCTGCCGCCGCGACATGTTCTTCCTCTTGACTCGGTGTGACGGTCCCTGGCCTCTCAAGTCCGGGAAAATTGACCCTTAAAGAGACAGGCAGGTCTCCCGAATTGTCAAAATAAAGGCGCAGGAGTTTGAGGGTGGGCGGAGAAGCAAAATCGTACCCGCGTGGCCCGCGTGAAGGAAAGCGAAGACCAAGGTTTGTCCAAAAGGATGGAATGGAATGAATGATGTCACGCCAGTGGCGGGAAACTGACGAGAGGACAATGGGATAATGAGGATCGCGCTCGTTGGACGAGCAGTCGAATGAGCAGGCCCGTTTGAGCACCTCGACAAGCAACTCGTCGGGGAGAATGGGTTTTAGAGTATTGATGTCGGAGCAGACGTTGGCCCGCTGTCTGTAGAGCTCGGCTATGGCACTGTCGAGCTCCTGTAGTCGAGCGCTACACTCCTGCTGCCTTTGTTCGATGTCGGGCATGGTCGAGGAGGAAGAAAGGAGAGCGGCTGAGCTTGGGGCATGGAGCCGGCCCAGGATTCGTGAGGTTAGGAGTCATTGGACACACAGCTTTTGCCGCCACTTCGGCAGGCAATTTGGCGAAAAATGTTAGGTTTTCTCTCGTGCGCCACGTCACAAATTCCGATAATTCCTGATCATGATGAATGAAACCTGACACGAAGACTAGCTAGGTCGATACAACTTGAGTAGTCGGCCAGACCCTCTCACCACTACGAAGATTACTGGACGTCGTCACCTTCAACCCTTTATCCACCATTTCCTGCAACTGAATTCTTTGTTCGTCATTGAGGTAAGATGGCCGCTCTTTCGGCTCCGGGTCCCACTTTAGGGTAATTTCCTCGAGGAGAAAGTGATCCTTATACTTCTCCTCCAGAGGACGCCGTCTGGATTCAAGCATCTTGATAAGACGTGGGAAAAGGAAATGTACAAGCCCGTTCCAAAAATCCCCCTGTATCTCTAGGGCCTTGAGCCGCGGAAAGGTTTCCATGCTCGCATCACTGTCTCGAATGAGCCCGCGTAATATGGCCTCCGCTTCTCCATATTCAACCCTCCTGAGGTAGATCTCTTCAACATGACTAGGCAGGTCGTCCCGAAGCGCATTAAAATTCCAATTATGGAAGCTGTCTGCCACACGTTCAAACACCTGTAATTTCGGACATCGGGATAGGAAGTTCTTCTGCTGGAGGCGAAGATCCTGATCCGTTATGCTGAAGTCGTCCTCAAGTCCGTCAGAACTTTGGTCCTCATAGCGGAACCTCAGCAGCGATGGGAAAGTGTAATGCGTCAAAAATGCGAGATCCCATCGTTCCATGCCAAAAGCCCATCCAAGGCAAGTCGTCTTAGTGAGAGTCACCGGCGCCGTCGGTACCTCCGCATCTGGTTCAGCCGGTGGTAGGGGATAAAAGATATGGCACTCCGATGCACTCGTACACAGGTTCATGACATATACGCAATAGTCGATGGCGATATCTTCTAGATGAAGATCGGTTATTTGGGAATGGGGAATGAGGAAATTCGGTGCCGCCCGCGCCAATGAAATGTCATGAAGTTTGGGAAGAAGACAAGTCGCAAGATACAGAGGCTCGGCCCAGTCGTGATCGTGCTCAATGTCCTCGGACCAGCCAATATGAATCCGTTCGAGGTTAGGTAGCCCTATCGTTCTATCAATGTTTCCGACGAAGTGGTATGACCAGTTCAAGGAAAAGTCATTGAAGAAAAGCGCCCGTAGTTTCGTTGGATGATCACTGAGGAGGAACTGGAAAATATCGACGACGGAGGGATCGTTTCGGCGAATGAGCACGCCCAGGGGGCGATTTTCTTCATCGTCCAACCCGTCATCCTCACGTATCGATAACTGCAAGTCCATAAGTTGATTTCCGGAATTCTTGTAATAAAGCTTCAGCAGGTTAAACCCCCCCTCTGACGCACAGTCGGCATGCTTCACCCTGACACAAAGTCGGTTCCAAATGGCTGGCGTGGATCGAGCGACTTCGCGCCAGTGCACAGAGACGGAGGAAATGGCAATTGGTCGACGGTCATCTTTCAGGTCGGTCGACTCGGAGACTTGGAGGTCGCATACATGCTGGAAAATGATGGACAACGTCTCGGGAGGAAGAACGCTCGTGCGGGCTCGGAGTTGATTGTAGCGATAGCGGATTCTCGCTCGCTTCGTCATGAGAGTGTCGATTTCATGGTCTAGCTCTGCCAGGTCTGCCCCGAGAACGTCAGACTCTGCTTGTTGCGAGGAAGTAAACATCGTCCGTCCAGTGGCACAAAGCCGCTATGGTAAGTGCGTGAGTATGAGAGCCTTCTAGAGCTTGGGAGCGCTTACAAACTGAAGTTGTTCTTGAGGCTGACAAGATTATTCTGAAGGAGTCTTGCTTACTTCTTGCTTTTCTATATACTTGGGGGTTTGATACACATCGCGAAACGCACGATCCACACAAGGCTTGTGCCACTGTCCCCCTGGGCATCACCCTCGCTTGAGTTATACATAATCATTCACCGGGGTGGGGCATGCCCTGTGAGTTTTGGAAACGTTTTCGGGAGACAATGGGGTGATCCGAGAAAGAACGAATGCTTGACCCTTTTGGCAAAGCCATGTTGCAAGGAGATCTGCGAGCTGATTGCCGCTTGCGGACTCCTTAAAAGCTAAAAACTGCCTCAATCGAGCTCAATGCCGCATGCATCATGTTGAGTCCCGAGAACTCGAAGGCCAGCATGCAGGGTGTAGAGTAGGCTTTGACTCGATCGTGCACCTTTTTACATCGCCGACATTTACAATTGATTTTTACAAAGCATTTCCATCCCTCCACCATCCCAATATCTGGCCGTGTTGAGCGTTGAAATGATGTATGTAAATTGTCTCGACGATTGGCTATTATACAAATTGAAGATATCTCCGAAGAGAAATTCATGTCAAAAAAGAATCAAAGATGTTAGAAGAGATGTCCAGAGTGAAATTAAGATGAGAGAAAAATAGAAAGAAAAGGTGATATATGCTATGAATATGATATATCCAAGTAAAAATATGAGGAAATGAATATCGAATGTAAGATACTATAATATAATACGACTCGGAGTCGCTAAAGTTTCGGTCAAGAACTAGAGGATATGAAGGAAATCAAGAAACGCACTGGCATAAATATGAAATGAATGCTGTAGTCAAATCACCGAGTCAAACCAATAACAGGTATCTTCGACGACGTCGGCGAACCACGCTGTGGTCGAAGTCGAGTGGGCGAGGAAGAAGGAACCTCTTTAGCTACCGGAGCAGGAGGTTTCTTCGTCAGGTTCTTCTTCACAATTCGCAGCGGTTGAACCGGTTTCAAAATCGGTATAACCTTCTTAAGTGCCGGGAGCCGAGGTGGTGTGATCGATTTGACGCTTGTTTGGGTCGAGCTCCTGCGGTTATGAACAGCAGAAGAGGGCGGGCTCCTGGCTGGGATCTTTGATGGACTAGGGGGCGAAGACCGAGCTGGTGTCGTAAGCGTTGAAGGCTGTGGTCCAGGGAGGCCATTTTCTTTAGGAGAGCGAACGGAAATTCGTGTTGAGGTGACAGAAATTAAAGGCTGTGGTATGGGAGGAACATTTTCTTTGTTGGCGGAAGTTCGAGTTGGGGTGACAGGGATTGATGCGCGTCGCTTGTGATCGCTGGATGGTTTATTTGACTCGAACGCCGCTGCAGACTTAATTTGGTTTGCAATGCTGCGAAATACACGTTTTGGTGGGGTCAAAGTACTCGGTTGATTGGATTTCTTTCGTTGACTGGATTCGCTGGAGCTTGAGGACCAGTACGGTNTTAGCCGTCTAATAAGGCTTGGCATAAAACAGGACTCACCAGGACTCTCCTGAGGGAGGTCTTACGACGGTCACAACAGGAGGATCNGAGCATGGAGGTGTTGAAATGTTGGGCTTCGGGCGGGGTNGACTTGGGTCCTTGACGACGTAACGCCTGATTTTTTGTTGGGAAGGNGATGACGGGATTGAATCGAGACTGGGTCTGGTTGGAATNGTGGAGGGGAGAGAAATCGCCGACATGTCGAAGAACAAAGGACTAGANCCCTTCTTGCAAGTAACTGTCGGGGGTCGGACGTAGCGAATAGAGTCGCTNTCTGTAGGAGGTGTCGGAAGCCCGGCTTTGATATGCGTACGGTTGGAGTTCTGCGAGAGCATTTCTGTAGGTTTGAAGTCCACTGGTGTGGGATCGGCCGGCGTCGACTTTGCGTTCTCGGAGAAAATGGTGCGAGGCCTCCTGGACTTANTTGCTTTCGATCTGACTAGAAGTTTCTGCTTGTTGAAACGTACTTTTTGGCCTGTTAAAGCTTGCGCTTCCTGTTCCTTGCCTCCGGGGGCGGTCACGACAGGTACTTTAGAGATGACATTCTTAACAGCGAGGAAAGTAAGGTCGCGGGCAGAAAATGGCACAGTCGCACTGCGACCACGGCCAGTGGCCAATGAGTTGACTGGTTGAAGTGACCGGTCGATAGACGGTANCTGGGAGTCACCGAATATCGAGTCGTCGCTCGACAAGCTAGTGGTACTGGAAACGTTGAAAGCTTCGCAAATGCGCTGCAAAGAATTTGAAGGGACCCTTNGAGGAGGCGTAGCTTCTTTCGGATGCTCCGGATTCGTGACGGCGGGGGCCATGAAGTTTGAGTCCCAAGATATTGTCGTCTCCAAGGATGAGTCTGATCGATCCACCGTGCCAGCTTGTTGAGTCCCAGGACAATAAAACTCATGGAAGAGCGAGGAAGGAGATTTCAGAACCTTCTGAGGTGTTTCAGGCCTGCTGAAAAAAGCATGTTTTCGTTCTTCATCGTTATTGTTGCGTATATCCTCGCCGGCGCGCAGCCTGATCAGTAAATCATCCAGCATACGGCCGCGTTCTTCCCTTTTGAGATCACTGTTCATGTGTTCCAGAGTCGACGAGGAGGGAGTAGCAATGTCAGAGTTCCGAGGATCACACTTGGCCACATGTCGCCAAAACTTGGCAACCTGGACGCTCTTATCTGTCCGAAGCCGTGCAGTAGCAGCCAGCTCAATGGCACACTTGTAGANATCCGACTTGGTAACGTCCGGTGGAGCCAGTATTCTAGACCAAGGAGAATCGAGGTAGGATGCGGCAGAGATGATAGCGGAGATAAGTGCCTCGTCCGCGGTAGTGCCCGTCTGAACAGCAGAGTAGGCATCCTTGAGAACGTTCTGGTGCAGATTGATGTCGATCATGGCGTGGACGAAGGCGTCGCGCTGTTTCAAGGANGTCTCGAGCTCGCGAGCCTTCTTGATACGTGCGACTCCCTGAACGCGTTCAATACGAACATCGTCAACCAGAGTCTTCTTTTCNTTCTCGAGNTGAGCGNTCCGAGCAGNGAGATCGCNGGCCTGAGCACGGAGAGCATCAACTTCANCTACCAGCGCNGANTTNNTNCCAGAGAGGGANTTGACCGAGTCCTTCAGAGCTGCATTCTCTGCTTCGAGAAGGCGTATCTGTCTGTTGGCGGCTGACAACTGAGAGTTGAAGACTGCGGCGGAAGAATAGAAGACTGCGAGCCTGGTGCCGCCAGCGACAGTAGGGAGCGAGGAGAGGATGGAGGAGGGGACGACGTTGCATACGGTGCTGGTTATGTCGCTGAGAGAGACTGTAGTTCGCATGGTGGTTAGCTGGAGAACCGCAGGAAGGAGGCTGACCAGGATTAAGTACTTGGCTTATTTTTGGAGACGNCGTCATCAGAGAAAATGAATTGTTGAGATTCAAGTCCGAAGCCCGGGCGGGGGCTATGGCTCCGAGAACAAACAGGGGCAAACACGGCTACTCATCACCTCAGACGACTCCCACACCGAGGCCGACGGCGGCGACGAGACCTCTGCCCGCCCACACCTGCCCCCGCTGCCGCCGACACACGTGACGCGCCGTTCCGTCTGCAACCAGCCCCGCCCGCCCCCGCACTCGGCCTGGAACCGCCGGGCCGCCTCGCCTTCTCCACACTTAGGACCGCCATCAAGTCCAAGCTTTCTATCAATCGCGACTCGCGCTGATAGCGTCGCGTGTCTGCCCCATCGCCGCCCTCCCGCTACTCGTTCGAGAGCGCCCGACTCGCCGACAAATGACCGTAACACAGCGCAAGGCCCAGCACATCCCCGACGAGGTCCAGAGTGAGTTCCTCGCTGTCGCTGTCGTNGAGCGCACGCTCAGCTGATTCTACTGCAGCNGTGAATGAGCCCGGAGAGCAGTATGAGTGCGATGCGTGCGCATGTGACCTCACCCACACCGTCCGTCTCAAGTGCGCAGATCCCGCGTGCACCGACGACGAGGGCGTCGACATNTGCCCGCCCTGTTTTTGCGCTGGAAAGGAATTCAAGCACCACAAGCGGTGGCATTCATACCGCGTCATTGTGAGTCTCACTTAAGCATGAACAAATCAGGACGGGCCGTGACCATACACAGGAGATGAATTCGTATCCAATATTCACAGAAGACTGGGGAGCTGATGAGTGCGTTCTTGCCTTTGTTTCTTTCTCTCCGGCTTATTCAGCGCGCACACAGGGAGCTGCTCCTCATTACTGGGCTCGCGCAGCATGGCGTAGGCAACTGGAAACGCATTGCGGAACATCTGGGCACAAGAACAAAGGAGGAGGTAGAAGAGCATTACACAAAAGTCTACGTTGACTCGCCAGACTGGCCCCTACCTGTAAGCGAGATCAGCATGTTTGCCTCGTGGCCACCAGTTGACATCTCGCAGAGGATGGACTTGCATTTTGAAGTTGACCCTGAGGAATTTCAAGACTGCAAGCGCCGGCGAATAGCAGCTATGAACTCTATAGCGCCCTCTGCCCAGAAGGTCGCTCCGACATCTGCGCCAGGCGTACATGAAATTGCAACGTTTCTACCAGGGCGGTTAGAATTTGAGCATGAGCTCGACAATGACGCCGAAGATCTCGTCAAAGATCTAGAGTTTGGTGTTTGTATGGAGTGGGGAGGGGATCAAATTATTGAAGATGAGCAGGATCCGGACGTCCGCGCTCGTGCTAAACTCGCGGAAGAACGGAGAAACGGCTTTGTCGTCTCAAATGCCTCGAAATCGTTGCCAGCGGGGAAAGGCCCGCCAGCTCCACAAACGAATGGCTCGATCAATGGGTACCACATAAACGGAGATATTAAGAAGGACATGAAGTCTGAAGATGTAACGATGACGAACGGTACTGGGGGAGACGATGAGGAAGCTGAAGAGCCCACGCTACCGCCGCCATTCGAATCGAAGGACTCCTTAGCTTTCAAATTGACTTTGCTGGAAACATATGCTCAACGAGTCGAGAAGCGACACGAGAGTAAAGCTGTGATGTTTGAGCGAGGACTTCTGGACTACAAAAAGGTGGCGCATATAATTTGAGGCTCGTCATCGTGCTGACAATTTGCCATAGATGCAAGCGGCAGATAAGAAGAGACCAAGAGAGGAACGCGAGATTCTTCATAGGCTCCGACCATTCGCCAGATTGCAGACAGCTGAGGACTACGAGGCATTTGCCACAGATATGCTATGTACGTTCATTCTCCGAGGTAACGCGCGATGCATATACTTAATTTCTTAAGACGAGGCAATCTTGCGCAAGCGCATTTCAGAGCTTCAAGCCTACCGTCGCCAAGGCCTGTGCACTGCCGCTGATATTGATAAATACGAACACGACCTGTCGAAGCGAGTGAGTAGATTGATCGAATCCTACAACGCATCCCTGATTTTATTTCGCAGACACAAGTTAAGGCTGCATCTCGTGATTACGATCGATCTCAGTATCGGAGCAGTGGAAGGCAATCATCTGGTCCTGATCCTAGACGGTCGAATCATCCATCGTTTCATGAATCGGATGATCGCTCTAGGGAGCCAACGCCCCGGCTACCTGGTACAACAGCACCAGCCGTCCGTCGACCTCGTACGTGCAACGTTAACCTTCGTTATTCCATGATACTAAGCTTTCCTCAGCTCAACCCCTCAATTTGGCAAACAGTCCTTCACTACATTTACTAACACCCGCAGAGCAAACACTCTGCTCTCAGCTTCGTATTCTCCCGAAACCATATCTCGTTATCAAGGAAACGCTTGTCAGGGAATACGCCCGTCGAGGAGGAAAGCTTCGTCGACGAGAAGCCCGTGACCTTGTCAAAATTGATGTTAATAAAACAAGTCGAATATGGGACTTTCTCGTTCAAGCAGGTTTCCTCAAAATTACGAATGATACCACCAATCTTAACGCCACTGCGGCCAGTGGCTCCCAGGAAAACAAGTATGGCGTGTTTTGCGCTCATTGTGGCACAGATGCTGACCGTTTCAATAGCCTACATCCTCCGTCCATGAATGGCTCCCCCTCTAAATCTCCGCGTCCACCAATACCNCCTGCCATTGCCTCTGTCTCTTCTGCCTCGAGCAGTGTCAACGGCTCGTTGTATAGCACTGCCCAACCTGTACCTCAACCTTCATGGTCTTCAAGCTCGACATAAACAACCACCTGCACATCACCCCTCGGATTCTCAGCAAACTGCTTTCATTCACAACTAGACATTGGAATCAATCCCTCTTGCGCATTTTGATGATTATTAATTATTTGTGGTATATTTTTCTTCTTCATTCCTTCCCCTTTTTATTATTGAACGCTACTATACTGCTTTCCCCCTGTTCTCCCTTTCCTCCCCTTGCTACACAATGGTTCCCTTTCCCCCTTGATATCCTGTATCTGTCCGCCTCCTCATCTCCACTGTCCCCATGGTTTCACTGCATTTGTATACTAGACGCACCCATTACACATCTTACGCACAGTTAGTAGTAAATAACCATCGTTTGTCGAGTCCGAAGTTTGGATGAGCTCGACTTCCGTTTTGTAATCCATATAACTTATAAAAAGCCACGTGGAGCGGAGCTCGCTTAATCGGGTAATCCACAAATTTTGGGAATGCGATCACAGATAACTCATTTAATGCTCTAATCGGCTTTAGCTGCGGTTATCTTGACTACCTAACTATAAGATCCAGAACTTGGTCGTTGTATCAATCAAGGCCGACAAGAAAACATGGTCGAGGCCGCGTTTCACCATAGATCAACTCTCAAGCAGGTGAGAAGGTTGTGCTATCTGAGTGGTTTGGACTCACGGTTCAGTTTTTCAGTCTAACAAGGCGTTCAAATCAAAACATGCAACCAGAAGGTCGCTAAAAGAGGCTGCAAAAGGTCTTTCATTAACAACATAGAAACTCTTCTAGCTCTAACCAAAGCTGGTTTCGCTGTTTGAATTCAGGCAAAACTGCACATACTTCACCAAAAGCCGTTTCTACCAACAACGCTGCTGCCCAACTTCGTTTGAACAGAAGGAACAACGCAAAGCAAGCACAAACCAAAAAACGGAATGCTATCGTTTCTGCTACGCGGATATTCAACGGTGCAGACGGGGCACCCCGGATCGTCGCTGTGATTCCCTTGTCTGGGGATGTTAATGCGAGAAATTTGATTGGAGCGCTTGCAGAGTCGCTGGAGGTTTCTGCGGAAGATTGTCCACAGGATGGGTTATGGAAGATGCGGTGCGTCTACTTCACTACGTTCATCTGCTACTTGACCTGACCCATCTGTAAAAGGGCCGATCGATTCAAAACATCGATTCAATTTCGACCCGTCCCTTATAGGAATTTCTACGACGCCCTCGACGCGTGTAAAGTCGCAGACTATGTCGTCTTTGGCCTCTCACCGACCGTTGAAGTTGATACATGGGGCGATACACTCCTCCGTTCACTTCAAGCTCAAGGTCTACCAGAAGTCGTCAGCGTCGTCTCGCCTGACTCCTCGATAGACGCGAAATCTCGTTCAGGAATCCTCAAATCTCTGCTATCATTCATGCAATACTTTGTACCTTCGCAAACGAGAGTATATGATTTACATTCGAGCTCGGATCGAATTAACGCGTTGAGGGCTTTGTCGGAAGGGAAGCCTGGCGAGCCGAGGTGGAGGGATGGGAGGACTTGGGTACTTGGCGAGGGTGTTGAGTGGGAGGATGGGGTGTTGAAGGTTACTGGTGTTGTTCGTGGTGCTGCGTTGTCTGCCAATAGATTGGTGCATCTACCTAATTTTGGGGATTATCAGATGTTGAAGGTGTGCACTCACTTCATGCTTCCGGGAATGATGCTCATGACATCCTTTATATACTAGATCGTCTCTGCACCTCTGCCTCGCAGCCATGGAAAGACGGGCGGAATGGATGTTGAGCCGAGTTTACTTGCCGAACCCGATATGAATGAGGCAGATTCTCTGGTTTCGAGCAACGATCCTGATGATATGGCCAATGAGCAAACATGGCCAACAGAGGAGGAAATGAAGGGTACTCCTGGTGATATCGAAAATCCTATCCCTGATGCACCGAAAGGAACAACGCCAAGAATAGTTAAGCGAATACCGAAGGGTATGAGTGAGTATCAGGCTGCGTGGATTGTAGATGAGACAGATGAGGAAGACGAAGAGGGGGACGGTAGTGACAGAGATATGAGGCAGGAGGAAGAGGAGGAAGAGATGGTCGACCTCGTTATTGACGATGATAAAGATATGGACATGGAAAGCAGGCGCGAAGTCGACTTCGATGAGCTAGATATTGAGGAAGAGGAGCGACAGTGTGTAGCCAGTTTATTCTCAATTCCTCGACAATATGCTAACGCCTATTTACCAGATTAGTGAAGTGGCGTAATCGTCAGCGGGAAGAGGAGGACGACCTCCAGTTCCCTGACGAAATTGACACACCACAAGACGTCCCTGCTAGCACTCGTTTCCAGAGATATCGTGGCATGCGATCCTTCCGTACTAGTCCTTGGGATCCATATGAGAACCTGCCCCGGGATTATGCACGGATATTCCAGTTCGAGGATTTTAAACGCACAGAACGAAGTGTGCGGCGGAGAGCGGAGGACGAGCCAAATACAGTCGAGGTTCGTTCAGCTTATCCCTTTTCGATGCTCGTCAGAATTCACCGTCGCTTTTAGCCGGGAACACGAGTGACCCTTCACATACGAGATGTACCGCGGGAAGCCGAGAAGGGACTTATAGTATTGTTCTCGCTATTCCAACATGAGCATAAGAAGTCTGTACTTCATTTCACCGTGCAGAGAAATACAGAATACGACGGCTCGGTGCGATCGAAGGTAGATGGTTTCGTGTTTCTCACCTGAAGGCACTTGCTCACAACCCTAAAACTAGGACCCCGTAATTCTTTGTGTTGGCCCTCGACGTCTCGCCGTTAACCCGATCTACAGCCAACACACACGCGGCGGTGGTAAAGGCGCGAATAACGTCCATAAATTTGAACGCTATTTCCGTCATGGTGTGACTAATGTAGCCACCACTTATGGACCAATAGTCTATGGGTCCCAACCCTGTCTCCTACTACGGGAGACTTCAGACCTGCAAGGTTAGTCATAGGTCCACATCCTTTCCATTCCATTGGTGCAAGCCATACGGAATTCAATCGGGAGACGTCAGTCTTTCTTTGGGTTCCCCAGCAAGACCCTGCCAAAGGATGAAAACTGGGAGCGCTTTACTTATTCTGCCTTCTGTTTGCTTCTATCATATAACAGCTCCACAGCTTGTGGCCATGGGCAGCTTCCTAAACCCAGATACGACACGCATTGTTGCGAAGCGCATTGTTCTGAGCGGACATCCTTTCAAAGTACACAAGAAGACGGCAACTGTGCGGTATATGTTCTTTAACGCAGGTGCGTTCCGAGTCTAGACCGCCAATCACACCTATTGACGTCATTTTCTCGTTCATTCTCATTATCTCTTTCACGCCATTGATTCTTATCCATTTGTCTTTGACACTTCGCTTCCCAGACGATATCCGCTACTTTAAGCCGATCCAGCTTCACACTAAGCATGGCCGAACGGGACATATACGCGAGTCCCTCGGTACACATGGGTATTTCAAGGCACATTTTGACGGTCCCATCAACCAAATGGATACGGTGTGCATGTCTCTGTATAAACGCGTCTATCCAAAATGGTCCCGTCTGTGGACAGTACAAGAACGTACTAATCCAGAAGGTGGTCTTCCGACGAACGGTTCCGGACACACGGACGACGCGATGGAAGAGTAGGGGCAACTGAATTGCGCAGATTCGTGCAATATTGGCAGATCTATGGCCTAGTTAGGGGATTTTCGCGGAAAATGATAATTGGCTGGTCAAAACGAATTATCGCCATTGGACCACCTCCAGAAGAGATTTCTGAAAGGCTTTTAGAAGCTGACCACTAGGCTCCAGCGTTGGACCGTGCCCAATCGCAACACGTCATGAGCAAATGGGCATCCTCAACTTAATTCATGATTGATGGAAAATTCCAAAGAATTCAAATCGAGTGGAGCACTCCATTGATTTTACTGAATAATTGTGGCAAATATCCGCAACTAACTCCCACTCCACGCAAGCCGTTTCCTTCTGCGGTATTCATGCCCGATTCTCTTGGCCGTGTGCCCGAGAAAGTTCATCTCAGCTGGTCGTCGGCTGCTGCTAGTTTTTTTCGCCGACGTCTACTCAGTAGTCGTTACGGTGTACTGGGTCTCAGGATATGCAATCTTCTCGAGTCGATCGACGAGTTAGCCGTCGCCACGACGCCATCCATTATCCATTTAGCCACCATCCCAACTGACAAAAACTGAACTGAATGGTCCCGACAATGGAGGGCAGTTGGTCCAAATCGCAGCCTCCGAATGCGTCGCAAAGCAGAACAATTGTCATTGAGTTAAGTGATGCATTTACAAGGATGGACAGAATAACCGAGGGTGTGAGATGACATGAGTCTCAGCGGCTCCTGATAAGCACAATAGTACGATTGATCGCAGTGTACAAGGTCATATCGCTAACCAGAGATACAGGACAAGGGGGCAGGACCCACAGGGACAACGTCCATCAGTGGAATGTCGAGATTGAACAAGTCTGCGTTTCCATTGTGTTATGTACCTCGAAATGAGACGGTGCAACAGCATGCATATGAAGTGAAGAATGATACACCCGTCAAGGACTATGTTCAAAAAGGTCAGAATTTGTCAAGGTCGAAACCCGCAGTGACATACATGAAGAACCTTTTTTTGCGCGTTGTCTGGTGGTCGTGGTCTGGCCCAGGTCCCGATGCTACGCCTGGGCAACCCCCGAGATCTCTAGCCGCATCTTAGCTGTAAATCAGGAAAATTGATGTGCAACAGGACGAACCTGCCAGAGTCCCAGGTGCCTTATTTGCTCGCTGCTGGTGTTTTTTGTGAGAGATTGGTGCGGTGTACTTCGTCGACTTGGTTTTGTCGGCGGAGGAGCGTGCAGCAGTGAACTGGCGAAGGGTATAGGCTGCAAGTTCCTGCGCGTACCGTTGCCGGTCGTGGTCTGAAGTAATGGTCATTGGGAGAATCGATGGATAGGCTCTAAAAAGGGGCGGCAGTGCGGAAGCAGCACATTCCTATTGTCCTTTTATCTATTCCCCCGGCCGGTGTTTTCGACTGTTTGATGGTCCATAGTCCGACTCCACTTCTGTCAGTCTACTTGTTGGGCCAAGGCCAACAGATAGGAGTCCAAAAAGGGTAACCGCTCGGAGGGTTCTCATGACGTTGTGAGAGCCAATCTATAGGGCCCCAAGGTCCGCCAGTCCATTGGATTGAAAGGTGTAAATCTATCGTCTCAATAGCCTTCTGCTCCAGGATGCTGTTCTATATACGGTATCGCTCGCCCACGTCCACGCCGCCTCCAACAATCCATCCAAACCGCCGCGTTCATCCCATGATGGTCCGCGGTTAGGCTTTTCAGTCGCGATAAAACGCAATACATCTTTCACTGTCACCAAGCCCACCAGCAGTCCGTGGTCCTCCACAACAATCACTCGAGGTCTAGGTGAGTCAGAATCATTCTATCTGATTATTTTTAAAGAGCATTCACATACCCCATTCGCTTGAATAACTGCATCACAATTTCTAAGGGAAGCTGTGGAGACACGGTCATTGGTATCTGCGGAGTTACGTTAGGTTTTTGGAGTGGGGTGGACGGGGGTGGCCTGATGCAACATACTCGATTGACCCAAGGCGAGAATGTGATGCCATGTTCTGATAGAGCTGAGTTCAGAAGACTGTCTTGAATGTCCTCCTCTGCCCCAAAAGAAGGTCTCGAGTCCATATCCATCGAGTCAGCGTCTATGCTGAGTGGAGTAAATATACAAGGGGTGCTTCGATGAATGTTTGTGGTATTGCGTGCTAGTTCTAGTTGCATGATCAGCGCCGATGGAGTAATGTTTGCGGTTTTTGAAACGCACCCAAAACGTAACGAATTTCGGTGCGGTCTATAAAACCCAAGAAGTTTCTGGGTCCCTCGGCCGACACAATTGGAAAGCCTTTTGCTTCTGTTGACGCTAGTAGAGCCTCTGCCATTGATCAGAGTGAATATCTGAGCAGTGAAATGCTTCATGTTCATACGCACCAATGTCCTTGAGACACATGCCGGTGTCAGTTATCGTATGGAGATTCCTCTTCATAACTTTGGAGACTACGAGAAATTAAATCAATCGAGGGTGACTTGCGGGATCTTGAAAGTTTACCTGTGACGTTGTAAGCCTGATCCTCCTTTTCCAAGAAGGGGAAGCCGTTGAACCGGATCATTTCATCGGCTATGCCATTCGTGCCAAGAAAGTCGCCCACTGCTTTAGTCACTAACAGGACAATCTGGAGGGATAATGAGGACAAGTTAGGACACGCTTATCGACAAAGGAGGTCTGCCCACCATTGTTGGGAGTATATATGTCAGAGCCCCAGTCAGCTCAAACATGATCACTACGACAGTGACAGTTATTCGCATCACGCCACTAGAAGAATCAACGTCTCAGTAAATCAATGCTGACGTCAAGGGCGGTCCCACCTCAAGGCGGCGGCGGCGCCGAGGAAGGCATATGTCCCAGGGGTTATACATGGTACGTCGGGGGTGCAAAATTTGAAAACGCCAGATTGAGGGTTCGCTCTAAAAACACGAATTGAGCTCGGACACCGAGCATTCCACACTTGGCAACAACGCACAAGTACATAGCTTTCACTGCGATCCCAACCATACGGCCAAACGATGCGCCGATAGCCATGGAGGGTACGAAAATCCCGGCAGGTACTTTGCACCCATATGAAATTACCACAAGCCCGGTCCGAAGCACAGTGGCAAGCAATAGAGAAAACGAGATGCGCCACTGAGCGGAGACCTGGCAAAAGAAGGTCCATCGTGGTTAGGCCGGAAAAGAATGTTCAGGCATGAGCCGGTTACTCACTGGCATAAATTGTAAACGTTACCCCCACCCTCGCACTCCTTAAATAGTATAGCCATACTTTCGGTCATATCGAGGCGTAAGAATCGATTGTAGTATCCAATCAGGGCCGTTATAGTGGCCAGCGTAACTGCTTCAGCAACACCATGTTTAGCTAAATATTTACGGCGGAAGGCGGCAACTTGTAGGTTGAATTTGATAACGAAAGCACCGTATAAGCCCTGGATTAGTAAAAAAAGTAAAGTTTTGAGTTGAGCCATCCAATCGCAAGAGATATGTTCAGGCCTGAGGGCGTATTGCTGAGGATAAATCACATAACACTTACTCCAAAGATTCCGAGAATGACGAAAAATATGATCTCAAAGAAATGCCAGTCACGGTCATAGGTGACCTGGAACAATACTAGCTTGCCGGTTCTGAAAGGATTCATAGCCTATTGGTCCGTAAGGGGGTGCGCATTTTAGGCGAATGGAAGTACCAGCGTACGGCGAGCGTAAATGTAGCCATGAGAGCGCAGAAAAAACTTCGCCACATGGTCTTGATACTAAAAGCATGGCTCATCTCCTATAATCCAAGAGAAAGGGTACGAAGAGCTGTCAGGTCTAAAGGGGGGGCGAAAGAAGATACAGAGTAAGAACCTCAATAGAGAAGAGTACACCTCCGATCGGCGAGCCAAAAGCAACAGCAACACCAGCCGCACTTGCGGCGGTGATGATTTCACGCATTTTACCTGGTNAANTACACNTCTTCAGCAACACGCTCGCTTCTGAATAAAAAGAACATCACTCACTCTGACTCCGAGAGAATTTGCTGAATAGCCCTGCTACAAGCGAACCAATACAGCACGCAACGTGGACTGAAGGTCCCTCTTTTCCAACAGAAAGCCCTGACGCAATTACCAGAGGCTGTATTAAAACATCAGCATCGGCAAGAAGCTTATATTCGGATCGAAAACAAGCTCACCAACGTTATACTCTTGATGAAAAAGGTCGCAAAGCCCAAATAACCTTGCATAATAAATCCCGCTAGAATACACTTGATTTCTGAAATACCAGAACCAGCTGCATACTTCGCAAGGTTCCTCACAAGATGCGAGGCAACGAACGCAAACATAGCCTAGAGCGAAACATTTATACCTCGTTATTATTCCTCGCAAAGGACTCAGGAGAGAGCTACTCACAGCTATGAAAACGAATACAATCCACCGAGCAAACGATACAGTCGTCCAGGGTCTCCACGACTCACAGCCATCCATCTCATCTCCTTCAATTTCCCAACAACAAAATTGTTGATTCAACCACCACCCGTCTGAGCAATAGCCCATTTTCATATCCGAAAGCCATTCGGTAACGATGGATATGATGGCTGCGTTTATCCCTATACACACTCCTGGAAACATCAATAAACCATTATAATGTTAGTTCGAGCTTCATTTTGAAGTAGTAAATGTGTTAATAGATGACGCACCGACCAAACTGACGACAAACCAACTCTGCGAAGCACTGATTGCTTTCCGAGCATGTCCCCGTAACCAAGATAATGTTATCCTATCCTTAGGCCCCCTCCGCAGATCAGACAGTTCTTTTGCATCTTTGAGACGCCTATTCCGTTCAAGTATAGAGTCCTGTATCCAGTCTAGTCGCCAGTTAGATACATCATCGGAGGTAAGTGTACTAGGGTGCGCACCTATCGTTGTGAAGTCTTCATAGCGACTGTGCATTTGATAGGCAGTTAGTTATCAATATAACTAGTTCAAGGAGGCAAAGTACTCACCGAATCTGTTCAAGCTCGTCGTCGTCGAGCCTTTGAGAAGGCATGGGTCAGTAATGCTCATTGGAGCCATTGGCGGAACGCGTCTGCGGAAGTGATGTTGCGTGAGACAAAATTACCACATTTAGTTAATGTGGGTATAAATTACAGCGCTTGATTTGGCGCTCACTGAGCTTCTTGAACACCGTCCAATTTCGGTCAAAGCACGCCTGTAGTTGATTTCTAGCGCAATTCTTCCAGCCGGCTCATCATCTCTGCAAGTTTATTCGACAGGCTAGGTATGAAATCACAAGTCGAACAAACACGTATGATACCACAGTCAACAGTTCAAGATAGGATAACAACAACAGCGCACAGGATACGCAGAAAAAATAACGTACCACAAAAACGTCACACTTATCTCTAGGTATCTGGGAGGGTATATAACGCAAGGCCACAAAAAAAAGAAAAATAAACACGCGGTGAACAGTGTATATAGTTCGGTGGGAAGGTTTCCCTGCAAGTGTCAGGCCAAGATAGTTAGAGTTCAAGCTCAAGAGGAAGGGAAGGGAAAGGCAGCTGAGACGCGTAGCCAGGAGTCTAGGTCAATGGTTATAAATCAATAGGGAGAGTTAGGCTGTGAGAAGGTGCGAGCTTCGAGGTTCCTGTGTTGGTAGTTTAGATTACGTTCTGGAGTAGTCGAGAAGGGAATTTGAATACCTGAGTGCTGTCTCCTTGGCAAGGAGTTCTTGTTTCATGAGGTTGATCTCGCGTTGGGCCTTCAATTCGTACTCGCGAAGCTGTAGCAGAAATGATTAATGATAGTGACCCTCAAAGTGGTTAAATAACGAACCCTCTCTTGCTCCTGGACTAATTGTTGCTCCTTGATGATAACACTGTGGTTGGCAAGGTCCTCGGGAAGAATCTCGGTTTCGCTGTAAGCAAAGATGTTAGTCGGGATTCCGGGCAACGTTTGGAGACACGTACCGGGAATCGAGGATGCTCTTTGACAATTTCTCCGTTCGGTAAGTCTCATAGAGCACATCTTCGGTCAATGCCTTCAGATCACCAAGGTGTGAACTGCGGGAGGGTTGCGTTAGTACTAAACGCAATTGCTAACGCCACATTGAAAGTGGAAATGACACTTACCCGAGGATAGCACCCCTCAGCCTAACAAAGTCCGAGTGGTGAGGGTTGTCAACTTCTACTAAACCCCACGGATATACTCTAGCTCTGATGGGTTCACCTTCAATCACGACTTCCTCTTCAGAACCAACGACGGCAAACGGGAGAAGAGCCTATGGAAATGATAAACTCGAGCCGTATTCCATCGGCACAATTTTCACTTACACGAAGCTCAGTGTTATCTTGGATGGTCTCTTCATCGTCTTCCTCCGGGTCGTAAGGGAAATTATAGATGGGGATGTCATAGTGTTCGATGTCCTCCATGATCTGAGTTCATGTTAATCAATTTAAGGCGAAAATCCCGAGATTAGAAGCGCGTACCCTGTTCTTGAAAGCCTTGAGTTCTTTGGGGGTGAGGGAATCCGACTTTCCAATGACGGGAATGACGTTGACACGAGGAGAAAGACGCTTCATGAGTTCAATGTCCATCTCCCGAAGCCTAGAAGAATGATAAATAAGGGAATTGACACGTAAGAAAAGCGGAGGTAGTAAGACGCACGCATGGCCAGTGGGGGGAATGAAGTAGAGGAGGGCGTGTACGCGGTTATCTTTGAAACGGGGGTTACGCTTGATTCGAGATTGCTCAGCGAGGATGTCGTCGTATTGACGTTCAAGATAGGTCATAATTTCTTGGAACCTGAGCAGTATTGTATGAGTATGAACGTGTCTTGATATGCAGGGACGTGTAAAGAATATGACACTCACGCAGTCTCATTGTTAATGTTGTCTCCAAACCCTGGAGTATCTACGACGGTGAGTGCGACGCGAATGCCGTCCTCCTCGAGCTCTGGACCGCAAAACCGCCGTGAGCGCTAATGTGAGATAACGGCGGTATCATGATTCATGACAGGACGTACCGACGTCAACAGGCCTGATTCTGATATTCTCCTCTTGATGAGCAGTCTCTGGGCTATCGCAGACCTTGTGAGGAATCAAATCGGTATCACAAAGGGTGTTAACGAAGGTGGTTCGGCCAGTTCCCGAGGCGCCTGTGGTCAACAGTGACGGTCGTTAGAATACGCAACTATAGCGTAAAACAAAGGGCCAAAAACGCACCAACCACCATGATGGTGAACTGTACGCCCTTGACCTTGTTGCGTCTGCCAATAGGCATGTTAGAAATTTATGAAAAGAGGAGGGTCGTGTGGGAGGTAAGGTCGAGCAACAAGCTGGGCTTTGGCAACTGGTTGCAGTGGTTGCGCCTAGCGAGGACTTGGGATCATAACAGGGACAAATACGGCTATGACCTTCAGTCAGCACACGGTCATTAAACCGTGTCGCGGCTGTCGGGTGGGGATGGCGGGATTGACGAGGATACCCGCATAGCACGACGGTCATTACCTCAAGCCGACGTCATTTTTCTTGTGGCCGGTCTTGATGAAAAATGCAGTTCACCATGTGCTCCGTTCCGGCAAGGGGTCAATATCGGATCTACCCTCCCTAATTGCTCAGGAATCCGAGGTGAGATAGCTTTGGGGCAAGGCAAGGAAGCAAAAGCCGTGGACATAGACATGTGTGCTTCCGTATCGGAATTGGTCTTGCTCGTCGGCTTATCCGCAATTTAAATGTCGTTCACCAGTCTTCTGAAAATCCCAGTCTTCCTTTCTTCTTCCTTGCCGATCGGTTTGTTATTCGGTTGCCTGAAGCTTCTCCCGACTCCATCTGTTACCAGGTCATATCTCTTGCTAGACGACTGAGGTCTCCATTTTAGTATGTAAGTGTCAGTGGTGCATTTTTTAGTCGCGGGTTTTGACAAGCCATTAATGTTAGTGACCTCGTTCGGCTTCGGCAGCAATTCAATTTTCGGCGGAATAAAAGACCTGTTGCAACTGGGTCCAACAACTCAATCGCTCGTTCCTAAACCTATAGGCTGTGAATTGGTGGCACTGGGCGCGGCACATCGTTGGTGGAACATCGTGTCGCCTAATTCCGAAAAAGGCAATCATCCTGCAAGGTGAGATCTCTTCGCGGTGTCTTAAAGACGCGACACCGGTTATTTGCTTTCTTTGCTGATCTCCTTTAGAAGCCAGAATCTGCGCTCCCTCGACCAAAGACGCGTCTTGCCTCCTCCCAACCCGGTCTCCAAGCGTGCCTTGGTTGCAGATCAATGGTCCAAGCTCGAGCCTTTCAGTCCTTTGAGCCTACAAAGGACCCCCGTCCGCGCCCAAAAGTTGCCACTGCTCCAATGCTTGCCCCGACTGCCACCCAGAGACCCTCGCCCCCGTCCCCCTTTGTCTTCAACGGGTATCCCGCTTCTTGATTCCTTTCAGGCTCAGGATCCTAGACAGCGACCCACTAGTGTGGCTGCGTCTGTTTCAAAGCCACCTGCTGTGGAAGCTGCCCAAAATCCTAGTCCCCAGCAACAACTCGTTCTCAACGGGGCTTCTTTCCGTCCCCCGCCTTTCACGCAGACCAAAGATCCCCGAAAACGGCCAGCGGCGTCTGCGGTTGCATCCCATGTCCCTCCTACAACTTCTCAACTCACCCCAATATCATCAACCACTCCTACTACAAACTTCAATCAACAAGCTTTTTCTAGCGCAACAATATCCACAATGTCCCTAGGTTCAGACAGGAAGCTTCTGTCCACAACGGATATTGTGAAGACACTCCCTCGGATTCCAAAGATCCGCCCAAATGCAAGTCCAAGCACAGAAGTTTTGCCAGTCGCCATTGCAACACAGACGCCTACAAAAGCTATGACATCACCACTATCGCCAGTGTCAACCACCTCTTATCCCATTACGTCGACATCGCAAGAGACTAGGTCGAAATCGGTTTCCTCAGACTTGACGCCACACTGCTTCCAGCCTGCGAAAGAACATTTGCCGACGGCACCTGTACTCTGCTATGCTCCGCCCTCCCCAGTCACCCCGACAGCTCCGTTTTCAAGAATTACTTATTCGCGTCACAGCGCTGCTAACGCAGAGTCGCCCCCCGAACCCGGACCAAGTACACTACCTCCGGGGAGGTCCACCGAACAATTATGCCTTCATCTGCCAGAACAGCCTATATGTTTACCCCTTACACCTCCCCCAACGCCTACCCTCGAACCGTCTTCGATCACCCTGCTAGCACAACCTGTCATCAATGCGCCTGTTTCCGTGCCCCAGAGTCAGAGTGCTTCTATCAATCCCAGGACTCTGCCTCCGATCGCTAAGCAGAAATCTGCCGAAACTGCCGAAAAAGATATTCCAAGTACTCCTGTAATACCAGATAAAACTGCTCCTTTTGCACCCGTTTTGACGGAGATAGAGCCAGATTTGCCGCCTGGTGAGCCAATGGACACAAGTCCGGATCACCCAGCGCCAGTCAATTGCCCTCCGAGCCCACCCTTAAAGTCTATCATTGCAGAACCTAAACCAAAAGCATCACAAATCAAAGACAGGCCCAGCACATCACCGTTGAGGCCTGCTCGTGTGCTCACGGGGCGGGTTAAGAAATCATCGCCTCTGGCACGCACAATGACGGACGCCACATATCAAACACACTGGATCTCAAATGCTAGGTCCGGATCTGCAAAATTGCAGAGGACTCCCCGATCAAAACCGCCACTATATATGGACAGTGTTAAATGTGACCGGTGTAGTTCTGATGGAACAAATGATTGCATAGTTTGCCGGATAACAAAGGGCGCTGATTCGTGAGTACTGGTCCAATGATTCCAACGCGAAAGGAAAGCTGAACTATTTTACAGGTTCTGTTCTCTAGTTGATCAAAAATTCTCAGAAATGCAAAAATTAAGCTAACACTTTTTCTCTCCGCTTGTTCTATGTTCTATGTTCTATGCTTTATGGCTTGCTATGATTCTTAATAATGATTTCTCGTATTTTACCTTAGTGTTTATTTTTAGTTTACTTGTGTATTCTTAAAAAGGCAGTTTATACCCATGACGTTTCTCACCATAACCAGTCCGCAACTTTCAAGTCCTCGTCCACGACCACCACCATGGCTTTACCCTCAGCTTCCTGCAGTAGGGCACTTACGACTCTTTCCCGTTCCACTGTACATAAAACACAGCGTAACGGAGCCGTCTTTGACCGGTACAGTGTCATACGACATTTTTTTCGAAGTCGAAAGGTAACATTGCCGGTTTCTCCCCTCCGGAATTCTACTACACCGTTGGGAACATGGAACAACCTGGTATCTGGAGCTGGATATGGAACTCTAAATGAGAGGCAAAGGATACATTCTTCTGTCATGGATTGGACACGACGTCCTCCCACAGTACACCTTCGCTTAGAATCGATACATAGGCGTTCGCTCGGCAGACAATTTCTCCCGCACGCCATTGGNCTGAACCTACGAGAAGGCCTGGGAGGTACACGATGGTTTCACGCCAGTGCGGCGTGCATGAATCAAGACAATGCGCCTAAAGCACCCGACACGCGACCTCCGACACGCACCCCGCCCCCCGATCACGAAGACCCGCCAATACCTAAATCCGAAAATAGCCGGCCGCAAACATGCACCTGTGCGAACGGCACTGGTAGTGGCCAGAACCAGAAACCTTCACATTTCACAAACTCGCAACCAGAATCCCAACCCGCTCAACCACAACCACAACCACAATCAAGCCAACACCACCCCATCGACCCTGCGAATCCGCCAAGACATATCGAAAATTATTCACGTTTTTTCCGGCGACTCGCATTATCATTACCACACCCTCATCGACCCACAAGAGAAGATTTCTTGAAATGTCGCTACTGGATTTTGGCAACGGNTGAGGATACGGTTTAAGTGGTTTACTATCAAGTCGTTTCGCAAGTTCAACGCAGATGATATTTCGGCGTTTGTGACTTGGTTTTTGATGAGTCAGACGTTGTGGATTCTTGTTGGGACGTGAGTGGTTTTTTTCTCTTTTACGGAGCGGTTGTGAGGCGTTTTGTGTTGACTTTTTTTTGATAGGACGACGTTCTTTTCTGTGATTTTTGCTATCGCGAATAGTTTGCGGCTTCAACGTCAGCTATTTTTTCGTTCCTGAATATTGCCACAAACGAAATAACCTATTAAATAGACTACATCGCACGCGCTATCAGCGACTATCTCACATCCGAAACGGGCGTAACAATCATCTTCGANTCCGCTATCGTTCCCAAATGGCGAGAGTCCAGAATATCCTTCAAGAACGTCTACGTATCNCGTCGTCCAGCAGACAGTACAAATACCAAACAACGTCAAAGGAATGAACATCTAACTGCCGTTGGGTATGATGTTAGCAATCATCCTGGGTATCATCAGTTCAGCGACGATGAGGATGAAGACACATTACCTGTTGCGTTGGATGAGCAGGATTCGAATATGTCGATATTCGATTTGACTATTGATTCTGTTGATGTTACGCTGTCGCTTTGGAGGTGGTTGGATGGGAAGGGGCTCGTCGAAGACGCAGTTGTGAGAGGCGTACGAGGCGTACTTGGTTCGTTCAATTTGATCTGTGCTCGATTAGTTCCATCTCACAAATGTACTTTAGATCGACGAAATGTCTATTGGGACCCGGACAACCCACCTGATCCTGCTTTATTCAGACACAAATCTGTCCCAGGAGACTTCGAGCTAGAGTCAATGCAACTGGAAGATCTGTTGATCACAGTATACCAACCTGGAAGTTTCCGTCCTTACACCGCGTCGATATTCCGCGCCGATATTCGACAGTTCAGGAAACGATGGCTGTTCTATGACTTTTTGTGCGCCGAGAACGTTGTTGGACAATTCGACAATTGTTTGTTCAGTCTGCATAAACCACAAAGTATTGGGCGCACGACTGAGAAGGATCTCGAAGACGGCGAATGGGCACGAATGGTAAGCTTAATGACACTTCCTTTTGTCCCGAGTCTTATGCTGTATGTTCAACCAGAGTCGCATCCGTATCGACGGTGTCAACATCGACCACCTCCAAAATTCTACCACAATGGAGGGCCCCATTTCCTGGATAACATCGGGCAAAGTAGATGCAGTCCTCGACATCAAATTCCCTCGCGACCCCCACGATGGTCTTCCCTTCAACGCCATTCTGGGCGAAATTGCCGATGCCATTTCAACGTCCATCAAAGACAACATGAATGACAATGAAAACCCTGATATCAAGCGTATTCCAGGTCAGAGGGAGCTGGCTAGACCTCCGCTGAGTGTACCCGAGGACGATATCTTGGATTACGAGAGGAGTAAGACTGGTACGGAGCAGGGAGAGGAGGAGTTGAAGATTGTGATTGATATGGATTTGCGGTTCCGGGATTTGAAGGCGGCAGTACCGATTTTCACGAACGATCTCAGCTATGTGAACAATGCGTTCATTAGACCTATCGTTGCGTTCATGAAGTGCGTTTTCAAATCTTCGCTTCAAATACATTGTTATAAACGGATTTGTTTACAGTGCTAATCGTACGCTGGTCCCGATTCATTGTCGGATGGTTAAGAATCTCAGTGACTTCGATGGCTCTTGGACGGTGAGTAATACTTTCTTCCCCCCCTCATTTACCCGTGAAAATGCACGATACTGACGATGTCTATTCATAGATGTGGGAGAGTGCGTTTGCCCGTCGGTCTTACCGTCGGAAGCAGTGACTTATTTGTTCTTTCACAGCTGGCCTGATGGATGAAATATCTATCAAGGTGCGTCATTTGATTCCCTAAACTACCAGAGCCTAGACTGATTCACTTTTCCAAAAGACATACGATGCGATGGCCTATCATGTTAGTCAAGCCAACATGAACCGGCAAAGGATGAAGACCGTCAGCCTGTGGAGTTTACAGAAGACTGTCAATGCGATTCTCTCCACACTCAAGAATATCGCAGACCCAGTGTCAGTTCATCTGAAGGAAGTCTACTTTAACGGGCATCAGGGAATGGCGTTGGGACTATATGACAATTTGCCAGTTCCACTTGGAGACATCTAAGACACGAACACATCTAGAGTAGTTATTAGTATTTTTGGATCTGCTTTGGGCTTTTCACTGCTTTGCTTTGAACAGGTAGTGGCCAACACCCCATCTGTTGATTGATAAGCTTTTTGGCGAATCACATTGACGATACACGTACTCCTGTCCCCCATTCATATTGAATAGCTCAGAGCAAGCCATGTAGAAGACTCTGAACCTGAAGGGAGTTAGTCAATAGAAGCCGAATGTTCAGCTTGAAAATTATGCCGACCTGTAGAACGCCTTTCTACCTTCCTCGGCGTTTTTACCCTTTGCCGTGGCGTCATCTTCGAGCTCCTTCAATCCTTCTAGAAACCGGAGTGTTTCAGTATTTGCCGTCAGAGGCTCCAAAGTGGTTCACCTTTACGGTTCTTATCTTGAACTTTGAGCCAGTCTTCGCACGTTCTTGAGTAGTGTTTCCCGGAAATGTACCAGCTTCTCATCAGAGTAAGGTCGTCTTGGAAATAGGCCTATCTCCAACGAAGAAGTCTTTAGTTATGAAGTCACAAAACGCGTCTGGCATGCAACTTACAAAGAGGTCATGAGAAGGCATCGTTCCACCTGTCGTTCTCCAAGATTAGAACCGATCTGGCGATTAAGGTGAGACGATTCGATCGTACCAGAGAAGAAGTTCTGTGCCATCCAGCCATCATCCTCTACGAAATGGTAAGGCGTGGATTTATGACAGAATATATGCACGAAGAGAAGTGCAGGGTCGTCACCACCCTCTTTTGTTGGGCGAAGCCAGGTAGAGACTTTGCGAAGGAGTGATTTGTAGTTCTTCATGTGTTCGAACATCTGAGGATGAGCTTAGTCGGATGCTGTGAAGAATCTTTGACTCCATAGCTTACTTCAATGGACAGTATGCGGTCAAAGCTGGGAAAACAGAAGCTCAGTGTGTGGAACACTAGGAGCTGATACAACTCACTGCTTTGCGCCGTTGAAATCATAGGCGTTCACATCCGCTGTTATGATCTGAGGGCAGTTTGTGTTGGCTCACACGAGCTACAACAATAAAAGTAACAATAAGAACCTCTAAGTTTGATAAACCTCGTTCCTTCGCCGCGGAGTCAATATATGCTTTCTGAGTAGTTGAATTCGACAACCCAGTGATCTTGGAGTTCGGATATTTCTGTCATTCACCGACGAAGCATTATAAGCGAGAGTCGGAAGAGCAGGTATACCACAAACCTCGGCGAGGAATAGGGACAAGCTCCCCCAGCCTTTGGATAGGACGTAAGTGGTAACCCCGGGTCAGGTTCTAAAAGCGCCGTACCGCAACCAAGGTCAAGCACCTCCATCCCGTCTTCCAGTGCAGCCTTTTCGCAGTAGCTTTCCAGCATACATTCTTCAGCCTGTGCCAAGGTTTCTTTACCAGTAGGGTATAAGCATGAGGAGTATTTAGCTCGTGGACCTAACGTCGAGAGCATGAATTTTGTTGAAACCTATTGCGTGTCTTTAGGTGGTGTCAGGTCGAGATATTCCAGAGTCAGTGTACCTCGTAGTGTTGTTCGTTGGCTTTAGCAGTAACTTCAGCTATCTCTGAGCGAGACTTAACCTCTTCTATCCATTTCATTTTGGCAGCATGGTTGGCTTCATAGGATCCGTTGTCAATTTCCTGTAGTCGCTCGCGCAGAAGGTACCGAATAGCCCGCCGCAGAACAAAGTCTGGAACCAATCCCTAGAAGACGCGTCAAACCACTGAGGTGCCCATAAGCGGAGGAGGACGAACACGGTCAAGGAGACTGTAACCTAGTTGGAGGATGGAGTCCATCGTCAAAGATGAGCGTTTCAATTTCAGCAGCTCGTAGTTATAAGCGACGAAGACACTACATCTATAAATAGCTTCGAGTAATCATCCCACCTCGCGACCGATTCAAGACCGGCAATTCGCTGACAATCGACATCTATTCAGTTCAAATATCCGAAACAGACGGCAAGCCAACACATATGGTTTCAAAAAAGCAGTAGGCAAGAAATAGTAGAAATATATGAAAAAGCAGAGAACGGGCAAGAGCAATCACTTCGGCATCCACCAACTCTGTCTAGCGCTCCTGGAGATCGTTGAGGAGTCGCAAGATATTGATGACTAGGGCAACAGTGAGCGAGATACCAGAAGCAATGAACGATGGACTTACATAAATTGATGAAACTGTAAAGACCAGTCAGTTGAAGGGAAAGTAAGAAAACCAATTAACCACGTACTCCAAGTATAGACTGATGGCTCCCATGATGTACTCATCAGGCGAAAGTCGCTTGTTGATGTTGTAAGTATCAAAGACAATGTACCCGCTGAAGAGGAGACAGCCTCCAACGGCAATGACCAGATCCGTAGTGCGACCAAAG
Source organism: Leucocoprinus birnbaumii (assembly GCA_027627405.1). Lineage (NCBI taxonomy): Eukaryota > Fungi > Basidiomycota > Agaricomycetes > Agaricales > Agaricaceae > Leucocoprinus > Leucocoprinus birnbaumii. The sequence continues at coordinate 33,517 of JANIEX010000005.1, read as the reverse complement.
GGGAAAATCATGCCGACAAAACCCGTCATGACCAGTGCAATGAGACCGCCGAACAAGAAAGGTCCCATTCCCGAGAAGTCATACTTGGATTGGAAAGTAAATAGAGTCAAGCCCAAGAAAACACCGAGAGTAATCAAGCTAGGGAATAGGATCAGAATTCCGGTCTCCAGGTGAGGACCACGGCACTTACAGAGCTTGTAGAACCAAGACGTTATCATATAAGGCAACGACGACGCCAAGAGTAAATGCTTCCATTAAAGTAAAGGTAGAGAGAAGGACGAAATTCCAAGGAGAGGAATGGCGTTTCCAGTACAATAGACCAAGATTTATGATGGTTCCAAACAGGGGGATGAAGAACGACCAGGTGCTAATGGAAATCGTGAGCAAGTATATAATTGAAGATGGTAGGAAACGAACTGATTCTGAACCCAGAAGATGGCATCGGGGGATTGGGATATGACTCCGCCAACGAGACAAGTGGCGACCTGAGCCGAGATTATAATGTCAGAGGGTCGATGCAGTGCGTTACAGAACCAATACCCACAATCTGGCACACTAGGCGCGCATTAGTTAAGAGACATCCTTATTCAAGATAGTACGATACTTACAGAGAATGGTGTAGACCTTGCGAACAAAGGCATTTCGAATCTCTTGGGAGCTTTCAGAGACACTAACACCGTACTAGGATTATCGTCAGACCGAGCTCCTTGGTCAAGCATCGTACGAACCTTGAAGTCGTCAGGGAGTTCACCTGAAGCAGGTTGGTCGTAGAAGCCGCCGAAGTTTCCCCTGCTTGATTCTGCAAGGAGAGGCTCCTGAGATTCGTTGGCGCCTCGGCGCCCGTCATTCGTCCCGTAAGACGGAGGAGGGACTGGGTAGTTGCTCATGGTGGCTGTTGTAAAGGAATAAGCTGCGCTGCTGATGCTGAGCTTGCCTTACAGACCCGCTTACTAATCCAAGCGATATCATTGTCGCTGCCGTTAGTGGCTGTGCTTCCAGAAATGCATCTTTCGGACAACCTACTCGACGAGCTGGCCTGTCGAAATCCACTCTCTCACAGCCATTCCCCTCAGTCTATATCAAACGATCCAGGATACTCATATGATGCAACTACTGCTACCCTGCAAGAAAAAATCGTTAATGCCGAACGCGAAATCTTCGTCCTGAATGCTGAAAACGCGCTTCTTCGGGAAGAGCGCGACAACCTTCGGCTTATGATCAAGATGTTTCTTGCGGAAATCGCCACACTACGAACGGTCCTCGAACTGAAAAGGGATGGGGATGACGTTGTCAATCTCTTCTCTGCTCACTTGAAAACCATCTCGCGACTTGAGGGTCAAGTTTTGGATTACCGCAAGTTCATTCGTGCGCTGGCTGAGGGAAATATTCTTGATCCTCGAATTATTGCTCATGCCCAGTCTGGTGTTGGTGACGGCTCTGGACCCGAGGCTATGCTGGTTGATGCCATCCAGACTGCAGCTAGCGACGCATCTTCTCCTTGGTCCAAGATACTTCCTACTCTTACCAAGAATTATTTACTGGAGAAAAATGCTGCAGCTGTGGATCTGGTACTAAATCTACGCAAAGACCTTCAAGACATGGAAACAGTGGCGTCTTTCTGGAAATCACAGGCTGCCTCGACCTCAAGAAGTCCTGAGATGGTTGTTTCTCACAAATTGCGGGATGCCAGAGTATTTGAAGATAATATAACGACACCCAGCCTTCCTCAAGCTCTATTAATTGACCATATGCACATCCGCTCTGACTTGGGAGGGCTGCAAGCCAACGGTGCTCTCGCTCAGCCCCGTTCTTCTCCGTCAATACCTCCAGACTCCGTAGTTGATCAAATCCTCTCCTCGAGAAGGAAAGAAGAAAAATCTCTCTCTCGACCTTCTTCATTTGAAGGGTTTGACCATCGTACGAATCGGCTACTGCACCAGAGTCCCATACACACCAAGAGATCTCGACGTTCGACTTTTCACGATTCACTCAACTCCAAAGCACACGTGATTGAAAAACGGCATGGTTTCTTGATGCCTTGTATCGTCAGCACTCTTTCACTTTGCTAATAAGTCTTTCCACTAAACTGCGTAATAGAAATCTGTATTACAGAAGCATGCCTCCGCTCCTGTCCACCCACGGCCGCTTTCCAGCCACTTGCATACACAAGCCAAAGAGCCTTTCATAGAGACGTCACCCCTTGGCTGCGATCCCATTATGGTCGTCCCTCCAGCGCCGACAAGAGTGTTATATGCTACTCATAAGTTGTCCATGAGGAGTATGCTTGCTTTACAATCCGCGGAACGCCTTTGTTCAATGTGGAGTAGTGGAAGTCTTGGGTCCCTTGAAATGACAGATCCGTCCGCTTCAAACAGCAGTATTATCTCAAACTGTTCTTCTACCATGACGCGAGTACGCAACCGCCCACGAGATGGGGAAAAAAAGCAGACCCAGATATGCCCGAGAATTAGCGACGGCGAGACGAAAACTCCAGCCATCAATTCTCTTACCGAAGAACGGCACGATCTACGTATAAATGCCAGAACTCTGGTGAACAGAATGTCAGATAACGATACCCCGACGCATTCGCCAATTGCCTCACAACAGGGCTATCATTCAGCAGAATACCCATTAATCAGCTCAAGTAGTTCAGCCACCAGAAAGTCAGCTCGGGGACATGTCTTGTCACTGCCGTTAATCAGGACTGCAGCCAGGGCTTCACACCCTCCCGCAAGCCAAACTTGGCGACGATCCACTCGGCCATGTCATAACATCATACCTCCCTTTTCACTGCAAGCGAAGACCGCTAGCTTGCTCGTGCTGGCTAAGAAAGGAGATGAGCTGAAGGCCATTCCCTCTGTCAAGCTCTCTGACTCACATCATCGCAAACAGACATTTGAAAGGGATGAAACAAAAGCCTATCCCTCGAATCCCAAGGCCGTATCCTCCTCGAATCGGTTGATCTCACTAGTCCGTGCTCCTGCTACCGCGATTTGTACCCCGAAACCGAGGCTGAGCATGCTCAAATCTGGGGTCATCGTGTCTGCCGCCTCTTCTAGACCCGTTAATTCCGCGAAGAATTCAATATCGGTTATGCAGCGAACCGAACTTCGCAGCCTGCCAGCTCCTCCTATTCAAGTTCGTTTATGCAATAACAGGCGGCCGATCGGGACCAACTTAACGTCGGCTTCCCACGACACAAACTCAAAGCCGCGCGGTCGATTTCGGGTTGTGAACAAATGCAACTCAGAAACATCAGAGCCCCGCACACGAGATCTCACTCAGTCTCAAATCCGGCTCAACACTAAGTCTCGGACCCCGACCACAGTCACCAGGAAAATCGAGGCCAGTCACGTTAACGATAGTGGCCGAGCTAGAAGAGCGAATCCTGCAATGTCCAATACAGGGCTGATGGAGAGTGTCGATCGACTCGCTCGAGACTCGCGCATCAGAGAAGCACGGCCAACTTAGAAAACCGGTGTTCAAAGAACCATGATTTACATACTTATACAGTTCAAGGGCTCGTTTGTCAGACTTCAGCTTTCAGGCTTAGCGGTCGTCATCACGGAGTTATGTACCTGATACTACCTCATTATTTTTATCATCACTAGCCAGCCTCGATACCATATTCATTCACACTACATACCCCTATTCACCTTCCAGAGGTTGAAACTCCAGCTCCAATGAACTCCAACTCTAGCACGACGTTCAGTGTCTCTTTCGTGATCGCGGCTTCAAAGTTTTGCCTGATGTTTTAAACCTCATACGCCACAAGTCAGCTCGCTTATTGTCAGAATTTAAGTATTTGGATCCTACCCTTGAGGCGCTATGTCACTGTCATCTAAGGGCTCAGTATGATACACAGCGCCACTATCACCACCAGACCACAGGGACCTTGACAGAGTGGGGAGGTAATAAAACCTTGTACTGAATTCCATAATCACTTACCAGAACCAGGTTTGTTTGAGATTTTTGGGATAGACCAACGGCTATCTATCGGAGACTCCGCGTAGAGGGGCGCAGAGTCTGGTGCTCCGTCGTGACCGGTGGCTCCTGCATATGTGATCCTGAGCTTCTTGATTTCAGGTGATGACCCCCATTTTGGATCCGTCAGTAAGTAAAGCAGAAAGGACATGTTTTTTCTCTAATGGGGAAGGCGCCATGAACATATGTATACGATGCCGATAGGGATTAAGGTTTTGCATACATGGGCGAAGATGAACGATCCACTGTCGTCTACATTAGGAGTGTTGTCATGATGATGGTAGACGACTTGCGCCATTAGGATATGTTCCGAGTCGTACGAGGTCGTAGGGTTTTGGGTCTCTTGATGCCTGACACTTCAAGGGGATATTCATGGCAAGCCTTGACAGAACAAAGCGGGATCCTTGTCAGTTGCTCTTGTGACCAAACAACTTTCCGAAAAATACGAATGAGCACATAATTATACAGGCGTCATTGATCTTGAGGAAGTCGGGCCCGAGGAAAAGAGCCTCAGGACAGGCACTTGTGGACCGGCAAGTTCAATTAAACCCTTGTTAACTCCACTGCCGATGGCACCGTCGACATAAGCTTTTTAGAATAAGTACTACCAGCGCTTCAGATATATGTACATCATCTAGATAAGCGTCGATTATTACCGGCCTGCATAGTGCATATCGATGATCAATAACAAGGCCGACTCGCGATCTCATCAGCTCTGTTACTACTTGCACAGCGAGAAACCCGTACAGAGCACTAACATACATCATATGCTCATCAACCTCACTAGATATTCATTCAATCACATCGATCAGGGACCGACAGCATTCTGTCCGATTGATCGAAAACCGAACCTGCGGGTTGGTAGCAGCTGGCTCACTCAATGCAGAGATATTAAAAATCTTCTGGGTGAACAACTTTTCCGAGCACGTAGAAGCCCTGTCATCTCAAGCTTTTTGTCGCCCGATTTTGCGGGGTCCATTTACGTTACGGTGTTAGCGAAGCATTCCCCGCATTAATTGATGTTCAGGTAAGAGTATGTTTAATCTTCACAGATTTGTATATCACATCCGAGAGAATAGGATGTTCCGTGCGAACCGTAACAAGACTGCGGCGTTGCTCCAGCTGTGGCAACAGCTCGCGCATGCGTCCGTTCCTAGGTTGCTGCTTGCGGCGTCATGTCAGTGTCTGGATGGCCATACCAGACAAATGGATCTATTCCAACTATATTCGGAAACAAAGACGAATGGACTATTCCTGAGCCTCATGCTCTAGCCTAGCGTTGACATGTAGAGAATGAATTAGCGAGCTGCTACATGATCGTGTGTGTAAAACAAGAATGAGACGCAGAGAGAGCCCACAGCCCCTTTAAGGATTCGTGGACTGCTAAAAGGTAGTATCGCGAGCGTCCACACCATGACAGACTAGGAAATGAACCAATTGGAATGTTTCTGATATCCTGATCTTGTGGCGGCTTTCAGGCTAACGAGAACACGTCTTGCTGGTCAATCACAGTCTGTCTACAAAGCACCCGCCAACTCTACTCAAGAGGGTCCTGAGGCCTGAGCTGACATCTCAAGGCAGAGGTGGCGACTGAGGGTCCAGTATTACAATGTGCGCCACAAACCGGTGAGCAAGAATAGCGAAGATGGTTCACAGTCGGTCCTGGATACTGTCAGCATATGTCCCTCAAATCATGTCGTCACCGTGTCAGTTCACGTAGGTGGTTCGCGATTCCCTACCTGAACCTGACAGAATTCGGTATACCTGTTCTTGATATAGCCGGAAGATAAAATAGCATACCATCAGAGCATACAAATAACCTAATTAGCTTCTGATACGTTGGTATTGGTTGACGAGCTTCGATTGGTATTTTGGTATGCGGACAGATCCAACCCCCTAATTTCGATTACTTCTCCCATACAACCGGGCATCCGTGTGCTTGCCGTCAATCTTTGGATTCGGGGTAAGTTGCTTCCAAATATTTCAAGAATGCATGTTTCGACTTCTGCTATCAAGACTATCAGGGCTGTCAGTGGACGATATCTTATCATTGACGATGCCAAGATTGGATGCCTCGTAAGAACAAGTATCGCTTCACGTGAGCCTAGAGCGCCTATACCGCGACTCTGAGTGGGTCGCAAGTCGAGATAGTCGTTGGAGGGGCGATTATCCCCTAATGATTCCGACTCGGAAGTAAAAGCATGCATGTGGTAGAGTACGACATAACCAACGTCGCACAAAATCCAACAGTGTATTCAGTCACCCACTCCTGATCCTGATATAACCGATGATAGGATAGTCAATCGAACTCAATCCTGTTTGTCACCCATAGAATAAGGCGGTAGTCCCCAGTGCTCGGGTACGAAATCTTCAAGCGTTCTCAAAATCTGATCAGCTTTCTCCTCTCCTGAATAGTCGACATCCAGGAGGTTGTGATCAGGGACCCATACGACTGTATAAGTAGTCAGACTCCGTATTATTCCAAAATCTTGGCAAATGGTCCGAACCTGACATTCCCGCTCTTTTTCCCGCTTGCATCCCAGGTAAGCCATCTTCGAAAACAAGACCTTTGCTCCTTTCTTCTGTTTGTTTCTCTGTGGGAGATTCGCCGACAGACCCGACGTCGCGAGAAAGAAGCTCCTTTGCGGCAATGATGAAGATATCGGGTGCGGGCTTCCCCTTGAATTTATAATGAACATCATCACCACATATCACTTTACCCTCGAAACAGCCGAAGACAGCCTGAAGATGAGCTGTTTTCATCTCGTAATTTCGCCTTCGAGATCCCGTCGCGATTGCGATAGGTATATTGTGAAACTTCAAGTGATGAACCAATTTGCTAACACCCGGCAGAAGTGGCACAGTGGGCCATAATTCATCTTGCAACCGGTTTCTTTGGATCAAGTAATCCTCAAGGGTGAGATCGATGTCAGGGAAGAACGATAGCAGATGCTCTGCAGCCTGACGTTCAGCTAAACAAGTCAAGTTGATTAAGCAGAGCAGATCAAACCAGATGAGAAGTTTTATCGCACTTACGTTTACCCATGCAACCTGCCTTGATATCCCAAGTCATTTCTTTTCCATATTTCCCGAGAATCTCATCTGCTCAACAATGGTCTAGTAACATGCTCTGGTGTCTCGCTAGGCCGAACGTGAGACTAACTCGTCACATCGGTGTATATTTTCTCTGAATCTATCATCAACCCTTCAAGTGCAGTCAGTGAGCATCAGGAGGGCCGAGGAAAGGGTAGGAATGGAAGACGGCTCACCATCCATGTCGAAGAGAACATACTCGACTTTTTGGAAAGGCTTTGGATTCTCAGCCATGTCGTCGTGAATGTCGGTGCGGAAAGAAAGATACGGAGTCGGACTGCATGGACCAATCACGACACTTCTCATCGTCAGTTTGGATCAAAATAGTTTTCGGAGATATCGGTACTTTGCACTATTTGTACGTCTCAGACGTCACATAAGTTGACTGGCACGAGGTTAACATGACGGTGCAAACCATTACGAGGTGTATGGTCTCGCAGTGCGATAACTTGACCATTGGTGGACAAGGAGCTGAGGACGAGAGGCACCCAAGTATAAATCTGACATATTTATAATTGATGGCTTGGCTTGCGCAGCTGTGGCTGCGCACGCATTTCGCCGTCATCCACCTGTGAATGTTACACGTTACATAAAGCTGCTTCTGACCATTCACACAGCTTCAGTCATTCTGTCTCTTGCTTAAACCAGCTCCATGGCACTTCCTCGTCGGACGTCTGTTCGGTTTATCATCCTAATCTGTGTTCTCTTAGGGCTCTCGTGGTCCTTTGGTTTGTCATGGGAACTTCCTGCTTCCTGGAAGGATGGAGACATCTTGTCCTCCTCACGCGCCAAACTTGCGGCAGCTTTCAACGCAAGGAAGCAGTCGAAAGTGGATGAGATATACGGACTACTTCACCTCGTTACCGCTGATTCGGACGAGTATCAGCATGTGCTGACCAGCAATGTGGAACTGGACCCGACAAAACGTATCAGTTTAAATGACTATACCGCTGGTAACGAGGATTTGGATTGGAGTGCGGAGGTGAAAAGGCTGGAACAGGAATTCCCCGTCGTGGTGTTTAGTAAGGTATGTTTCTATTGCGGGACGGCGCCAGTTCCCTCGATCAATCAGAATTAATGTCATCCTGCACTCGATGTGAATTAGACCTTTTGCCCGTGTGTATTATTTCCCGGATAAGTGAGGTTTCTTCCCCGACACTCACACTTTTCGGTACCTTAGGTATTCCAAGCGAGCCAAGGGTCTCCTCGCAGCATATGATCTTGACCCTCAGGCTAAAGTTGTCGAAGTTGATATGCGAGGTATGTCGCTCATTTCTCATCAAACTGCTGCGCAATCTAAGTATGAGGAGACGATTCTGCGGCACTCAAGGCCATTCTCACTCGCCTTACTCAGCACTCCACGTTTCCCAATGTCATAGTATGCGGGAAATCGCTTGGAGGCTGGGAGGATATCAACGCGATGCATAATACCAAATCACTCGCACCAGCATTAGAAAAATGTGGAGTACATGTTCAAAAACCAAATGTATAATGAGCGTCGAAACAATGTGCTATTTATGATTTTCGGAAATGCGGTATTAAATAGAAAATCTTCCCACATCCTCGACATACGTAACACGATGAAGCTCAATTTACGGACGCTCAAAAACCATAGTTCCGGCACCTCCGCTGTTTCCCGTTCAGTCTTAGGTATACCGTGGTTTCCGACGCCAATCAATAACACTGTACTCACAGTCAGTTTTCATGCGAACAATAGTCCAGAGTAGTAAGACAAACCTGAGAATAGTACGAGTTAAGGGCATGGCAGGTGTAAGGAGCGGCGCAGGTGGTAGGCCCAGTCCATCCAATTCTAAAATTACAAAAAGATGAGCTTGATTATATCTCGAGACCGAAATACTGGACTGCTGCGCACCCGCCACATTGGCCCCACTGGGTTTGCGCTGCCCCATTGGAAGTGGTCGTAGGAGAAGTGGTGGGAGGAACAGTTGTGGTGGGACCCGTAGTAGTAGTGGGAGGGTTAGAACCACCCCCAGTGATGCCGAACCAGTTGAGAACGTCGTTGGCTTGGACCGGAATGTTGTGGTCTACGCCAGCAGCACTGATGGCTTGGAAATTGGGCCCGTAAATTGAACGAGTCCAGCCGGAAAGGGGTGAGTTTTGTTGAACTTGAGAGGCGGTCCCACTGTAACCGAAGACGTTGGTCCATTGCTTAACACCTTCAGCAAAGTTGTGGTAGTTGAGAGTAGTGTCCCTGCATAATTGTTGTGAGCAACGTCGGATTCTCAATGTTGTCAATACCCACAGAGTGCCTTGCCAAATCTGCAGCTTAGGCCTGGCACCGGTGTAACCTGGATAGCCGGAACGTGCTTGGTCACCCTTGGATAGGATAAGTAATCAGTGCATACTAGTCATAGATTCAATGACCAGTTACACATACCCATTGCTGAGCGGTTTTCGTGATTTGACCCGTGGCACACGGGGTGTTCCACATGTCCGGGCCAGCGAAGCAGCCGTAAGGAACGCCGGCGAAGGCTGCACCGGCTTGGAAGAGATCAGGATATGCACCAGCGAGGACGTTCGTCATCATGGCTCCAGATGAAGTTCCAGTCATGAACACGCGACCCGAGTCAACTCCCCAGTTAGAAATCGCATAGCGAACCATGTTTGCGATGGCGATTGAATCGCCACCTCCATTATGAGTGAGAGTAGCCGTTGTGTGAACGTCCCAGCATCCTCCAGAATCAGGAGCGTCGGGGTAGATGACGATATACTTGTATGTGTCGGCCAAGTTGGCGTAGTTAGTACCGGTGAAGTAGGCTTGCGCAGTACCTGTGCAGTAGTGTATAGCGACGATGAGAGCCGGGTTGACGGGAAGGTTCGGGGGCTTGTAGTAATAGAACCCGACGCCTGTGGGGTTCGATCCCCAATTGCCGGTTTGTTGCTGCAGAGTGGACTGGGCTGCGTTAACACCCAGAGCAGCTGCCAGCACGAGCAAGGTCTTTGAGAGCGAGGAAAACATACTTAAGGTCAAGGTACCCTAAAGAACCCCTGAATTCCCCGCCCTTTTATGAACTCGAACATTGTCGACTGATTTTCTACGAGAAGAGTACCTCGTGAATGGTTTTCGCCGGAGATGGCGCGTCGGAGAATTATGCCCACTACGAATCCAACGAACCTAAGGAACTAGATCAAACGCGTCGCAGGTTACAGATGAGATCACTTACCTTCGGCAAATAACTTGGCGAGAATCCGCTGAGGTTTTTTCTTATTGAGGGGATGAAGGGCGGAATTCTAGATATGTCCAACTGTGTTTGTACCATTACCGACCTGTGTTCGTGTAGATTTGGCCGATGAACAGGTTGCTGGAGTTGGTACTCGAAGCGTACATAGATGGTGTCCAAGTACCCTCGATGAAATCTCGGACTATATGAAGAATAGACGTCGTCTCAGCCACGAGCACGAGGAACTGATCAATTCAAAATGGAAACACCTGAGAAGTAGACTGATGGAGGGACAGAGATACCATCGACGGTCGTATCATCATGAAGGACCGCAGAGTCCAGGAGAACGGTCCAGATGTGACTTGCTTTACTACTAACGAACGTTTCCGCCGCCTGTCATCCCGACAATTCGACCAAGAGACTCCAGGTTGCAAGCTTAACAAAAACGAGTCAGGACAAGAAATAGCTGCTATGTTCCTCCGTGAAAATATACTCAGTAAGATCCGCAAAGTCCATGTGGCATTCGGATGGCAAGACTTTAAGAGACTTGGACAATCTGAGGTCTAGAGATTCCCCATTTGTTCTCATGGTATTGATATCGAGCCTTGGCGCTATGGCCATTGTTCTGAAGTCGGTAGGTGCTATCCCGGGCCGCCATTGCAGAAAGTCAGGAGTCACTGAGGAGGATTGTAGTGATAGCCGCTGACAGTCAACGACTGAAACAGCATCAAGGTTGTTGCTATTCCGGAATGACGGATGCAGATAGGCAGGAATACTGACGATTCGAAATACATCTGCGGATCACTCTTTTCCACGTGGGCATCCGAATACGACACAGAAAATCCGGAGTTCAGCAGGACGTGCTCTAAGAAGCTAAAGAACGCTATTGAGCGGGTGGCGGACGATGAACGTGAGCAGAAGCAGACAGGTCACAGCAACCAAGGTTCTCTTGGCACAGGCACCGGGTGTAAGCGGACCGCCAACAGAATGATGGCCGCGACAAAGTTCTTGGTTGACACGTCCTGACAGACCCAGAGGCTACGCCCGTGTCACTATGCCGGACGGGTTCTGTCGAGTACGGGGACGAGATTAGATGCGGAGCTCGAGCGAAAGTCTGAATATAAGTAGACTAAAAGGTAAAATACAAGGAAAAGAGGTGATGATGGCCAATCATGGAGAACTTGATTTGAGGTGATGAGCGCCTGTGCGGTCAAAGCACACCGCAATCCACTCCCTTTGTTCGNTTCTTCCTTCTCCACCAACTGCCCCCACGCTCTTTACTGTCGCTCCCTACCTAATGTCTAATACTTGTATTTCGAGCCGTACTCCNCTCAAAGGAAACGCCCTTCCTCTTCATAGATCAACCCAGAGACTATCCCAGCCGTTCATTTTTTTCACGTTTGCTGGGGTACCATTCCTCCGGAAACCTAGACAGCAGGCTTCTCTCCTTGCCCTCCTTTCTCTCTTTCTCCTGACTATCTATGTAGTCCTCCTGCGTCGCCCGGAAGGAGCTTCCTCACTTGTCCTGCGGGATACAGAGACAAGTCATAGCCAAAGTCGGCTCGCGCTCACTCTTGAGTCGATGCGCAAATCTGGCATCAGTTACACATCCCAGCCTTCGAAAGTCGCTGGNCAGATCCGTCTGACGGACCAAGAGGAGCTGGCTGCAGTTTCAAGCTTTTTGACAAGCTTGCAGAGNCAGAACCAGATTCCCTCTTTCGTAGACCCTTCGAGCCCCATTGACCCCCAGCTGGTACTGGACTTTGATACGAGGGGACCCAAGGCGTCGAAGGAAGTCACTGCCATGGTNGAAGACGTCTGGTCAAGAAATCCGGTCTTCCTGTANTCTAAGGTTCGCGTGCTTGCCATGATCACCCGGCAGATCAATCAACTGATTCCCGAACCTTCGGAACCAGCACTATTCCTCAGTATCGCGCGAAGTTAAATCNATCCTCGATAGCTTCCACCTGAAACCATCTCCTACCATTATCGAGGTCGATACTCGCGACGATGCCGACGTCCTTATCCCGATCCTCCATCGCCTCACATCCGTCCACGAGTTTCCGATTCTGCTTGTTGGAGGAAAACCTGTTGGGACGGTAGAAGACATCCGTCAGATGAACGCTGATGGAATGTTGCGACAAATGATCGCAGAATCCGGTGCACTGATCAACGGCGCCAAGAGGAGGAAACACCGTAAGCACTGAGAGACATAGACTCATTGTCTTNGNTTCTTGTTCGCGGCANACACACTCTTTTCATTCGGTTGCGTAAATATTCCTGTGATTTTCCTATACACGCTTTCTCTTGTGCTCTGAATGATGCTTTATTTTGGACTCTGCTATTATATTCNTCTGTTCATATTTCTTTGCTGCACGACTCATNACGAGGTTTACATAGAACAATAATTCAGGTCGTTGTTATGTTGTCCGGTTTGCATTGTAAGTTTTGCGGCACTCTATGACTTGTGGGTTTTCCACCGAGTTTTAGTCTACTCAGAGAAATCCGCGAAGTGGTCGATTCTCAACGACCGGCTGATTGGCTGAAATCACAGAAGTCTTGCTCCTCCCNTCGAAGAANNCGATATACATATATACATATNTTAATCTAGGACGAGTCTCAATGCCGAGTACTNGTCAAAGTTAGGGGTCTAAAGACATCAAATNCACCAGTGAGCCAGAGTTCAGAGACNTAACACGGAGTACCCGAGGTTATGCAGAGGGGGGGAGAGAGAAGTCATCNGCCGGTCAGGGAACAGGATCCCTTTACTTCTGGCCGAGGAGCATGAGGATCATATGATCAGTAGAGAGTCAATATCAGAAATATGCACTCAGAAGCTGGATGGAGTGACTTCGCAGGAGTCAGAGTAACAATAGTCCCTAATCAATGATAGATACCACTTCTTGGCTCCTATTGCTGATCTATNGAACTGCTATCATGGCCAGAATTCTTCCTAGCGCGGGTCCTGGTAGGAATCTAGNCTCAAAGGGGTTCATGGTGGTTCATAATGCACGAAAGNGGTGATTCCCAAAGAAGCCTGGTTAGAACTACCAAACATAAGCAAGTCAGATCNGAGAGAGACAAAGAAAACNGCAATAACGAGAGCTTTCGCCCCGGCAATGGTGTCTTCGGCTGTGGGCGAAGCCGAAGAAGGCCTGCNATCAAGATCTCTTTTTATCAATTATCCGACCTGATTGGAGGATATTAATAGATTGACTTGACCCTCGTCCCAATCACGCACCTGTCACAAACCGGGTTCGTAGAACTTTCTTTTCCTTAGATTTCCAGCGGAAATCCTCAAGGCTGCAACACAGACTAGGAAAAGATGAACGAATTCCGCACGTAAGTANCACGTTTAAGGAATGAAACATTCCTGGAACTGTGCATCAGGTCTTCGTTTGAACTAGGTGCAGTAANGGGCAGTTCGTGGATGATGCCCGCACCTTTTTGCGGCCTCAGTAACTCTGCAATCTGAAGAAGGGTGTAGGAGCCAAATAGGCGAGAACTTAGATTTGAGGTGTCAGNGGACTTGCATCCGCTCTCCGTACATTGACAGTGTGCTGCNTGCGAGGCAGGCTTCGAACTCGCTCTGNGTCGGAGATCTCATTTTATTGAGAGGCAANAGCTCTGTTGAGATCGTAGAATGGCAACGAGGTTATTTGTTAAANGTATACGACCGACCGAAAACNGGACTACTCCAAAGCCACTCGAGAGATAAACTTNGGCANTATCGTNTTTTTTCTGACATTTNTATCTTAGTCTTCCGAGGCAGATTTTTAGCTGGATCTCAGGTCTCAAATACCCAAGGACGGCTGCAAACCCTATGTCATCTCAACNATTCGAGTAGAGTCGTGGTCGATCAGTGCCAGCTGTCTTCCATACNCTCGACCACGACAGTCAATACTCACAGCCCCACGGAGGCTCAAATATCCAACGTCGATCTCCGACCTGCCACTTAGACTATAGGAGGCNNCAAGACTCTACCGAATGACCCGGCACAGCTCGATGTACATGGAAAAACCATTTCAGCCTAAAGGTGAGTTCGGATCGATGCGCCAGACACGCTCAGCGTGATCAGTCTGAACTCCAGACAAGTCAGGATATCCGTTCCTACCGGACTTCTAATTTACGAGGGTTTTAACAGCTACGCTGAGTGGCAGTGACTAAGTGCCCTGTGGCTATCGGACATTACAGGGCTACATCAAGCAGTTTATGCTACTTGGATGCATAACTAGAACTAGTAATTGCATTTAATGATTTCCCCTTGTTTCCACAGCGATGGCGTACATGCCTCTTGTGCCACCACCCGTTTAACTGATTGAATGATATAAAGCAGTTGGCTAGGGGCCGAGCTTTTGGCTATCTCCTGAGTTTTGTAATCTTAATCTTCCGTACGGTTCCGACAGCTGTCATGGTCATGTGTGTCCATAGACAGTAAACCTGCCACGAAAGCTCGCGCCTTTGAGGTGGGGCTGTCATCCTGGTCACTGGGTTTAAGCCACTGTCAGACGAGGACATATCGTGGGGCACGGCGATGTGCAAAAGCGTGATAGGGCAGTTAGAACTAATCCCGATCTAGCTGGGCGCCTTCAGAATGCCGCTAAAAACGTATTCTGTAACTCTCCATCCAAGATATGAACGCGAAATGAATGAATTGATACAAGTGGCCCAGGAAACGATCTGGGTCCCTCTTGCTATCGCAATTCACCTTCTGAATCATTGGAGCAAGAGAGTGTCCGTCCGGCGCTTGTATACACCTCAGTAAATGAGCTACCGCCTCATAGCTTCCGACTGGCGGCGATCGTCCGTCAAAAAGGGAATGAGCGCCAGCAACGACTGGAGGTCGCTAATCAGCTGAGTATACAAGATCTGAGTGCTGATTGCAGTGTTTGACTGAGGTGACATCATCCGGACTTGCTGAGAGAACAGGCGGTACGTATGTACGCTGCAAACGGAGCTGACCGGTTGAGAGAGAGGACTTTGACATTCAAGTGACGGACTGCCAACGTAAACCTCATTCAGCACTCGCGGAGTTCGTCATGGGTAAAATTGACCTGGTCACCGGTGGTTCAATTTGAAGGCGGGCGAAACCAACCCAATCATCAGGGTCATTGTTAATTTGTAGACAAGCGATCTTGCCGTGTTTGTTCAACAGATCTCATCCATCACGGAATCATCATCTTCTCACACGAACCTTGCTATCCAGATTTAGTACGAACCATCCAGGGTGAGATGTGAATTGGCAGCCAAGCCTCCGTCGATTAGAACATTCATTCATTCTCCAAACAAAACCGCATACTCGCCATGCTGCGATGATTCTATTCTCCCGATATGACATCTAC
The DNA here is from genome assembly GCA_027627405.1 of Leucocoprinus birnbaumii. Taxonomy (NCBI): domain Eukaryota; kingdom Fungi; phylum Basidiomycota; class Agaricomycetes; order Agaricales; family Agaricaceae; genus Leucocoprinus; species Leucocoprinus birnbaumii. The sequence goes on along the minus strand of JANIEX010000005.1, from coordinate 17,916 downwards.
TACATATTCCGTGGCCGCCTGGATCCCGATTTAATGCGGGTACGGGCTGCGACTGTTTTATCCATAAACAGTCAATCACGAACACCTAATTGCCAAAATCCGGGGTCTCTAGCTATCTGTCTATCTTGCCGGCCGGCAGAGGTTAATGATATGAGCTCTGACGGAAAAGGTCAAGGAATCGTTACACCATCCGGGTATTGGAGGGACGTGAGTGGCCAATTTGACATTATTGATTCACATTGACAAAACGGACCAGGCACATACGGCGGTTCCCACCGACCCTCACCCCTTACCACTCCAGGTGTTTCTAAAACTCTAATATTTGTCTAGTTAGCAATAATTCAGGCCCTTTGACGGAGGAATGTATCGTAAGTTCGACAACCCCATCGGTCCTTGATTTCACTTGCTTCCTGCATGCCCTGTTCGGCTTTCCGTTAAATTGGAGCTGGCTAGTCCTACCGTCCTCTTGAAAACCCCCCTGCCCTCTCCGCCCCAGTGTCCTTCCCCTCTGCCAAGCTGGATCACCAATTCCTCCCGTTCATTCCTGGATCCTCCACCATGCAGCGTGCCACATGTACTGGCATCCGCATCCGCTCCCCCTCAGACGCGAGAATCATTTTTCATGCCGTTCTCCTCGGCATCCTCCCAATGGTTACAAGACGGCTCGATACTGAAGAACGTAGCATGATATCTCCTGGCTCCGTATATGTGTGGGAGGAGCGTGGACCCCAAGCCGAGCTGACAGGAGTGAGCACAAGTGTTATAGTTCTTCCCCCACACACCCACTAACGTGTCTTTCTTCACAAAGGTCGGCATTGAGCGCTGGACAGACGGTATGTTGCTCTGAGCTCATAACCTGAGGTCGACGACCGACAGTTATCCTCTGTGCTCCAGGCATTCGTTGGGGCCCATCCCGTGTACGAGAAGTAGGTGGACGATTTACTCAACGCCACATCACACTCAGTGCTGATTGATCGCCTTCTAAGGGGTTCCTTTTCTATCATGAGAAACAACCACAACAACATTTGTTTTCGGAAGTGCTGTACGACTCTGACGGCTCGTAAGTGTGGCACTAGAATCTGAATTACGAGAGCTTAAGGCTGAAACTCCCCTCAATCTACTTAGGTTCGATCCTGCGCACCACATTTTAATCAAACAAACGTATACGGTTTTCGTGGATACTCCAAGGGGCCAACGAAAGTGGCATCTAAGTAAGGTCCTCGTCGTCCTTTCCCTTGAAAATTTCTGACTTTAGTGACATCAGTCGCTTATTTCACCGAGGATTCCATCAAGCGACTACGTTCCATCGATGACATACCCCATCTAAGAAACCTACTCGTCCCCCATGGCAAATACAAGAGTGCGCGTTCTGCCAAAGGCAGGCCAGATCACATCTTCAACCCCGACTCCGAGTCCGAATTTTCGCGCATCGAATATGTTCCCTACAACCATGGACGTTCACCTGTATCACATCCTCAAGCTCCGTCTCCACAACAGTCGTCAGCCTGGCCAGATTCCCCTACACATCGAGACGACTCGCCTCCGCTTTCGCATTCCCCTTACCCACGACAGATTCGACGGGGACCTGGGAGCTCAAGCTCGTCGGATGATAGTCCAGACTCCCTTGCGCCTCTGGAGTACCTACAGAACATTCAGCCTCTTCGCCGACACCCTGTTGACGAAAAGACGCTGATGCGCTTTAAATCCACTGGGCATTTGTAGTATTTAGCACATTCCATTTCATTATACCGTACACGCATGTCTCTTGCATACTTTACATCATACCCTTTGTATTACAATATCGCTGTCCATAGGTGCTTGCTTATTTACGCCTTCTGCCTGGTTTACCCTGTGAATGCTCCCAAGAGTACGGAGAAACGGATTGACACACTGGACAAGTGACATTTGTGGCGCAACCCCTTTGGACGCCTAACCTAAAAAGATCTTTCCTAGCAGCATGCAGTGGTCACTGATCAGGCCGACCCACATGATGATGAAATTCAGATCTGTGACATAACATTGGCATGAACCTAGGAACGCAGAGATGATCCCGAGCTCTACAGTTCTCACCATATCATTTATACTACCGATTTCGGCGTCGAGGCAACGCCGCTGAGCTGGAATACTTGACACACACCTGACACACCATACGATCCTGGTGCGACCGCCGGCAAAACCTGCCCTTACCACCACCCAAGAACATATACTCACAGATTACAACACCTTGCTCAGGTGACATCTAGACGTTGTCATTGATGATTTAATCCCACTCATGATCAAATCAATTGTGAGCCATAGTCATTCAAACTGTGTCCGTAACTTCAAGGGTATCTCGTCACCGACAATGACGAGCTACAACAAGCAAAGGTAGCTTATTGGATCCAATGACATTTCCGATATTATCGGCAGTCAGTACTTACCAAGTAGGTTTTGGTGGCGGTCGAAGGTCCATTTAGGTATGTAGAACGCGCATCCTGCCTTCGCGGGAGGATGAATGTAGTTAGACGTTTGACGCGACCAACCGGAATAGCCGGCATTGAACAGTGCTGCGACAAAGTTGAAAGGATCATTCATGACTAAAACCCTTGGTGTGCTTCAGGCAGAGAGGTAGACGGACTAGTAGGGCCACCCCAGAATTGAGACTATTCAGCTTTGCCCTGGTACTGTATTTGTGGCCCCTCCTTGACCTGCAACCAATCTATGTCAGATCTCGTAACCATAGGTTATGAGCTTGTGGTAGTAGTTTGCCGTGAGATGAAAGACACGCTAGCGGGACAGCTGCCTGGAAATTAATCCCTTTACCATCGGCCGCTCAAGCGAGGGTTGCTCTGACTGTGTTGGTGAGCTTGTATAAGTTGATTGGTCCCAATTGGGTGACTGGGACCAATTGTCGAATTGCACGGGGAAAGCTGGCGCTCGATATTGTTGTTCCACACTAGTGTGCGAGAATAGGTTAGCCTACATTCTCACTGGCATAAGTACAACCTCCCGATTAACAATGCTAGATAGATCCGAGAAGCTCAGGTTACGATTTTAAAGTTCAATTTCCGCGAAGATCTGAGTCCGATGCTATTTGTTTCACGAGGGAAGCCCGAGACGTAAAGCGGTGTCCAAGGAATTGTGGGGGCGTTTCTCAAGATACGCTGGTCTCTAGCTCTTGGCGATCGAAGGATAGCGAAGCGATGACGGTGTAAGTCGAATTTTAACTCATTGCTGGCTTATCCGGCTCCGCCGTACTAGCTTAAGATAAGAGTCCGAAATGCACCGGAAAGCGGTAGTTGTTGGTCATTACACGTCATTCAACTCATGGCGGTTGCTGAGTTGAGCCAAGCTTCAATGGAACAACGGATTCCAGCCCTGAGCCCACTATGACTAAGATAAGCCGCAGATCGAGGCCAAAAGCACCCAGCATATCAGAGTGAAGCAATTGCAATGATGCATATGTGGAGTACGACTGGATAGATCGCCATATGAGAGCATATGAGTGAAGGAGCTTTTTGAGTTGGTTCAGCTCGACTAATTTCGGGGTGGACACTGGGCGCCTCCCAAGATCTGCCAGCGGAAACGTCTGAGGCGGTGCGAGCAAGTTGAGATAATTTGTACATATTTGCCTGGAGCCTCATTCTAATCAGCGGAGACGCAACGAGTCCATGAGTGTTATTGACAGCTAATGCTACTGGGTTTTTCACCCTTGTAACGTCCTTTATCTCGACTTTCTCCTTGACTTCAAGCCAGTCGATGACCTCTCCGTTGCGTCAAGGAAATATATCACCATGAAAATGTTTCTTCTCTGCATCAAGCACCTGATACTCCCATTACACTGGTACTCGGAATTCAGCCTTCATCTTCGGCTTATACGTGGGATGAAACGATTTCTATTTCCCTTTGAATGGTGATCTAGGTCAATTTATTCAGTCTCATCCGGCGGTCTAATGCGATTGTAGCATATTCTCTAGCAGCGTACCCCCTCCAGTACAAAGAGTAGTGAAACCTCTGCCGGAGCTTCCGTTGGAACTCTGGCTAGAGATCTTCCAATTCGCTACTTATGTTCATCGACCAACGGCAATCAAACCACTAGATCCATTTCTACCTAGAAGAACGTCCAACAATGTCATGGCCACCAACACGCTGGCGTTGTCGATTAAGACTAAACTGGCTCTTGTAATGGTGTGCAAAGCATGGAAGGTGATGGCGGAGAGGTTTTTGTACGAGCATGTGGTTATACGAAGTCCCGCTCGAGCCAACGCTCTTCTTGACGCGCTCATGGCCAGTCGATCTCCTCTTCCGAGTGGCAAGCTTGATATAGGTTGTGGACGCTGGTCGTCTCACATCGAAGTTTTTACGCATGCGCGAGGAACCAACGACATGCGCTTTCTTCAGACGTTATTTCGCATCTTCGAGTGCTGCCCGAACGTGAGGTATTTGAGCGGATCGTGGATGCACCCGTTACCTATCGACTTCCTCGACGCCATCGCGAAGCTCTACGGACCGAAATTAGAAGGGCTGTACTGGGACGAAGTAAATATCGCTGCGACACTCGCTTCTTCCACTCCCCGTTTTATTTCCAATTTCACAGGGCTCAGAGTCCTCGACCTTCGCCATTATGTTGGTTGTGGCACCAACCAACTTTCTTCTACACCTCTTCACCAACCCACCCTTCCCTACGTCACCGATTTGCTCCTATCGACTCGGCCAGAAAGTCTTCAAATGGCCGCTTTGCTTGCATTACCCCGACTTCGCAATCTTAGTCTGTGCATAACCCTCCACGATTGTCGCTCCTTCAAGCCCCGCGTTCCGTATAGCGATATCCGTCATTTTATTGAGAAACATGGCCATTCTTTAATTTCCGTTGATCTACCTACCCCTGCTCCTTACCTTGAACCTGAACCAGATAGCTCAAGCTCACGCCATAACATTGAACACGTCAGGCCTGATGTGTTTCTCGAGCCCAATGCGTGTCCCAATCTCATTTCGCTCGTGTATCCTGTCACCTCCGAGTCACTCATACCGCACGGTCATAATAACATCAGAAGAATTGGATTACGAGGCATTTCAAAAGCTGAAGACCTTTATCCAGACAAGCACTCTCACGTCAAGAATCATCTAGATGGTATCAAGACCAAGTTATATCCACGTTTGCAGGAAGTCCGTACGATCGGATATCTCGTCGACGCAGAGACAGATCCACTAATCAAGGANGTTTTTATTTGGTGGGTGGAGAAATTTGAGGTCCACGGGGTTGATTTACTGGATGGAGAGGGCGTACTATGGCTGTACACCGATCCTGTTGAGGTAGGGTTGGAAGCCCCCAAGCGTCTTCCGAGATTGGACTCCGCTTCAGAATGCAAGTCTTCGCATGATCGTGAGGGGTCACCAGCTCCATCTGCTCCGCTTGTTCGAGCATGATCTGCGGAATTCAGGAAGGCTTGTAATCGGAGGCTGGGCAAGACATCTGGTATGTAGTACATTTTCTTTAATTTTGATCATATTTTCGTAATCATATCTCATCTGGAGCAGTTAATTATCCACCGGGGAGTTTGCGGTCGGTCGTTTTGAGTGTGAGCAGGAGAGTCTCGTGCGCATCCTCCATTGTTTTATGTTATTTAAACGCTTTCTAGTCAGATCAAAGAACCAGTGACCAGGAAACAGTAGTAGTGGTAGCTCCAGTGAATCAATAATAATAAAAGTTCATCTAAAGATTCGTCTAAGTAGTGCATGTCGAGCTCCAAAAAAAGGTAAATCCTTGTGTCTAGGTATATCAAGCAATCGTTGCTCTAGATTCTCCATAGTTCGACAGATCCCTGCGCTCAACTTTCGGGTCATATCCGGTCAAGCATACGAGCTGCCATCTCAAAACCTAAGAAAGTCGCTCCATTGGCGAAGGGCGAACTAGGTGAGAGAGGTCGTGAGCACACAAATCTCGGTTGACTTGGTCATTGAGCACTCACCGGATGAGGGTTGGAGTTAAACCCCGAGTAAAGGCAGGGAGACCCTCGGTTCTCCAAACGGTTCTAACACAGTCTATTGTGGACTTGTATTTCTGACCAGTAGCGGGAGTGAACCCGTCAGTCTGCATCCTCGACTTGATCATATCAATAGGATAAATTACGGCCCACAGCTGTTCAGGTAATGATCAGATATGTCGATTTGGAAGGAGCAAAAAATAGACGAACAGCATAACCGGCGGCTGCGCCGTACAAGACTGCATTAACCGGGCTAATTTCATCACGCCTGATACCTTTCTTTGCCATTTCTCGCTGCACAAGCTTCTCATACGCCAAGAAATATACACCGTAGCCAGATGCTTCACGGAGGAAAGTGACACCTTGGCCTTTGTAGAGACCCTTTATGCCATGTGCGGAATAAATTTTCTTGATGGCATCCCAAGGGCCATTCCACGTTGGGTTGACGTTCGACTGAGTTTGCAGACCTAATAATAGTTAAGTTAATTAAACAACCGAACATTCCGACTTGTAGCGATAACCACTCACGAATACGAATGTGCTCAACCGGTCCAGAAACGAATCCATTGGCCAGACCTGCCGCCACGCCAGCGGAAAATAACTGGGACCCCGTTAACGTTTTACCCCACTCGCCGCCAATTCCACGAGTAGCATTTTGCGCGGCGAAGAATCGTTTGGTGTATTCCAAGGCTCCAAATTGGATAGATACACAGACACCAATGCCCAACAGTGGAGTCAATGTTCCCTGTTCAATTTAAGCATGGCTAACATTTGTCGGGAAGAGGATAAATTCGAACCTTGTAGAAAGCGAGGGGTCCTTCATTCTTGAGGATTCCACCAGCACAGTGCATCATGCCCGAATATGTACCCTTGGCAGATGTTTGCATTCGCTAAGCACGATATTAGTGAGGACATAAGGAATTTCTTAAGTTATGACCGAACGTACGACTTTGACGATGTCGAAGGGTTGACCAACGAGCACCTAGATAAGGTCATTCCTTGATATTTCTTCACAAGATATTTGCCATTTACCTGGGCAATACCACCAGCTGTACCAGCTGTCAAGTCTTTAACCGTTTTCGACATGGCCGGATGAAGTGGAATTGAGGGGAGAAGGATTTTGCCAATCCTGCAGAGTCATTTGGGGAACCTTTAGGCTGCCCTTGGCGAAAATGCTACAAACAAGTACAAATCATACTCCGGATATTACACCGGAGGTTCCTGCCAAGCAGGGACAAACTATGATACTCCCAAAATTGCTATTGCATCATCTTCTGGCATATCCCGCTGCACTAATCACAGTCTTCTCGCCTCTTTTAATTTCTAGCCATGGCTGATAGTCTCGTCCAGGCACTGGCAGCAGCACAGGCAGCAGCAAATGCACAATTGAACCTCGAAGAAGAGGAAGAAGAAGACGACGACGACGAAGCCGCAGATATGGAGGAAGAGGAGGACGACAATGATGACGGCGACGACGACGACATCGATGCCGAGGCACAGGAAATGGCCAGAAGGCTGAACCAGCAATTGTTAGAAGATATAACCAGGGCTCAAGCTGCCCAAGCCCCCTCTGGTCCTGAGGCACCTCAAAATCCACCTCAGGCGCAGAAGCAATCACGCAAAGAAGACGCTGTCATCTTGACTATGAAAACCATTCTATCCCTTGTTGATCAAGATCCAGCTGCGCGAAGTTCCCTTGAGTCGACAATCCTTCCTGCTGGCACAGGAAACGTGCTTGGTATACTCCAACAGAGCGTATTGGCTAACAGTGTGGTAAAACACTTGTGTATGCCTCTCAGCCACACTCTTGTGTCCTTGGCAAAATCGGAGGCACTCTTCGGTGGTTTACGCCATTCAAATATTCCATCTTTGGAGCTTGACAAGGGAAAGCGTCGACGCGAGGAAGGCGATGAGAACCTTGCGCCCGGTGACCACCGGCCTCTCAAACGTCCATATGTTCAGGATGGAGACTTGTTTACGCATATCTCTGAAGCTGTCCGGATAATCTCCCAAGCCCTTGTCGCGGCCCCTCCACAGGCTTTAGACCCAGGCCTCGTTTCTTCCGTTCGTCTCCAGCTGCATCAGGTCTTCCTGTTTGCCGTCACGTCGTCGGCGCGTGGTGGGCACGAGATGCATGCCCTGCAGGAGATTAGCGGCTTGATACAAGTTATTGGAGTGCTTAGCGGTATTCAGATTGGCCAGCCTCCGGAAACTTTTCCCACTCAACCGCCATATGCCAACCCAGCCTATCCTTGGATGAACACACCTCATGCATACCCTCACACCACTGATATCGGCACAGCTGTCTATCCTTGTCTTGTCGCCGGCTGCGGGAAGACCTTTTCTCGTCTATACAGCCTCCGTGCCCACCAGCGTAGTCATTCCACCCATCGGCCCTTCCGCTGTACCATATGCCCTGCGTCCTTCGCTCGAAATCACGACCTAAAGCGGCATGTTAGATTACATGACAAGAAGGCTTGGAAATGCGGAGGATGCCAAAAGATATTTTCTCGCCGAGATGCGATCAAACGGCATAAAAACGGAAGCAAGACACGAGGCCCAAAGAGCGAGATATGTATAAATGCAGAGGTACTAGAGGTAGATCTAGATGAAGAAGATGGTGAGGACTCGTTACGAGAGGAGAGGAGAGCCAAGTTGTGGAATAGTATTGCAGCTCATGGAATCAACGCCCCGCAAGTACCTTGCCGTGATTCAGGTGTATTGGAAGAAGGAGAAATTCCTCCCGCCATCATTGCCAATACACAGGCTATCGTCCTCAATCTACAAGGGCTATTACAGGCGCATGTGGGAAGCGCGCTTGGCACGCCTCAAGGACAGCAGATGCCTGCAAGTAATGACCCTACCAATGGTCAGGCGACTCTTGCAAGCGTTATCGCTCGTGCACAGATGCAAGCCCTTCCTGTAAAACAAGCTTCTGTTCCCGAGGTCGCAGGTAATGTTGCCACAACGTCAAATTCGACTGCCATTCCTTCCACGACTTTGATGGAGAACACAAGACCTCAAGATGTCGCGATGTCATCTCCAAACGCCGCGGATCAAGGAGAGACCTCTATCGTACCCTCGCTGTCTCTGTATGGGTTGTCCGACGAGCAAGCCAAGATGCTCGAGCTTGCTATAGCGAGCGCCGCTTCCGCAGCCCAAGCTCAGGCAGAGGCCGAAGCCGCATTGGAGGAAGAAGAAGAGGACGAGTCTTCAGAGGAGGACGACAGCGATGATACTGATGAACAAGAGGCAATGTCATGAAGACCACGAGAAGTGTCGCGTCCTGCTTTTGTTACAAGGTAAGTTGTGAATCTATCACTAAAGTACAACTGTCGTTAACGTCATATAAATAGTGTGGTCCATGAACGACGAGCTATATCCGCTCCCAAGGTGTTGAGAGCGTGTCTCGTCGCTAAGATGAACGAAACGAGAAAGTATTCTGTGTTTCTCATGTTGGCATTAGGTCGCCCGATAAAAGAAGATCCTCACCATGGTTTTTTCCTCTTCACATCTTTGACTGGGGCCGTTGTCGCCGTCGAGCTTCCTCGTATCGTCGTTTCATCTCTGTATCGAGCTTACGCCATCTTTCCTGGCTCTCCAGGGACTCTCGCTTCCATGCATCCGCTATCGCTTGTGCCGGTGACACTAGTGATGGCCGAGTAGCGCTCTTGCGGGCATTCTGTGGTGAAGGAGGATTTGAGGCCATCTGACCATTAAATGGGGCATACGTTGAGAAGAGATGAGGGGATACGGTTAGGGGTGGCGTACAGGACTCGGGAAGATATCGTATGTGATGGGCGGAAGGATTGACTGTTCAAATTTATATTAACGTCATATTATCTGGAAGGGTGAGTCGAGAGGCTCGAACCAGCACTGGAGCATGGACAGACGGACAAACCCAAGAACCTGCTGTTCTCACCGCCGAATAGTCAGAACAAAGGATGTCCTAAATTGGGAAAGTTGAAAGGACGTACTCGACGGACGCGATCGGAACATGCCGTTTTTGGTTCAAGGCTTCGGGGCTTTGTGTAGCAAGTGCGGGCAACGAGGCGAAGGGGGGAATGGAATGCGCGATGTGGAAGGGTGGGGAGAAGAGAATTTCAGGACGTGGCGGCAAAAGTCGACTTATATATCTGGGACAAGGGAATGCGCAATCAGCGCGTCTGACGCACCTGATGGATCAAGCTGCATTCTCCGGGTCTGGAATTTTGATCGTCATGAGATTCAGTATACCTGTTACTGCAATGCGATTTCAGCGTGGCGCGTATTCCTAGCAGGGTGCTCTCAATACAATTCAATTAGATGATGCCGTTCCACAACTGTCAATCGGATCAGAGTTTTGTTACATTCATTGAGTTTCCGCGAAGATAAGCGTTTCCGCGATCCCTCCAGAAACTCAGGAAAGAACGATTTGAAGCATAATCATTTCAAAGTGCTCCCAAAGGAAGGCATGAGATCACTCAAGCTCAAGGCAGATGGGCGGCGAATTGATCGTTAGACCACTACCGATGACATAAAGCGGGGTCCGACCCGGAGAGCGCTTTCCGTTAAATGATGCGCTATAAGTTCTGTCTGTTGTATATAATCTCGTTAATAAATTGTATTCTGTTTGTTGACCAACATGAGGCCTGAATGCTCAGTACGAGGTATTCAACTTTTTATCGACATGCCGTAACTGTTGTGGGCATCCTGCAAAGACAGTTCGAGAACATCACGAAAACTAGGGAGGTCGGAAACGTGCTGAAATCGTCTTAGTGCTCTCATGTATGCAGATACTATCTCTGTGGAATCAAATGGTACTGTATGTTTGTATCTCTTAGCGCAGAATGGGAGTTCCGAAGGTAAACTTTCACAGCGCTCTTTCTAGTGTTCCACACGGTATTACGAGACTCGTGCTACGATGTCCAGGCTCGTCGCCTAGGGCTGACCGATGACGGTTAGGTGAATTGTCCAGACAATTATACTAACCTACCGCAGAATTTTCACAGAAAACGTCCAAAGTGCCGGTCTACCTCGGTCATCTATTTCCGCGGCAACTTAATTATTATTCTCGGCCGAAGCCCAGGCGAAAAATCTGGGGCCCTTGGAAGATAGAGCGAAAATACTTGGGCATTATTGAGGCCGTGTCTAAAACACAGGAATTGCGGCATGGATTGTTGATACGCGTTTCTGTGCTTCTGGCGTTTTCCTACGAACTACTACGTCACAGGCTATTGAGATATTTATGGATCACGCCCACTCAGATCAATTACGGCCTAACCGCCCTTGGCTCTCATTGTAGCCAACAACGATGTATAATGTCGCAAATGAGAGAAGCTTGTTGTAGGCGATGAAAAAAATGGAGACTACTCAATGTGCTTGGAGCCCGGATGGACATTGTAAAAAAAATCGGAACAATGGTCCGTCTTGTTGTCCCACAACGTAGATGCGAACATACGAGATTAATTGTGTTTCACTGATAAGAATGGAGAATGATTTTCGCCATGAGCGCATAGGCTCATTCGCGTTGTCCGTAAACAAGGTGGTCAAGAGATACCAAACCAGAACAAATCCACCTCTTCTCCAATGAATCAGTATCAGTACTGCCTAAGCCTAATGGATCGACACCAAACTCAGACGTACAAGATGGCAGTGGCTGAAAGCCACTGCAATTGCTAAAGCAGCCATGTGTTGCTTCAGTACGAATAGATACAACATTAGTACCCAACAACGTTTTCCCAACCCTAGAGAGTAAGATCTAATGTGATATGATCGAAGGCTGTCGTTCTATGTCCGTTCACCTTACGCGGGAGCGTCATGCGCTGTGCGTGGCATTGCAGAGCAATACAGTACTTACCTGAGTGGAGCGCCCAGCATTTGCATCGTGCATCAACATTGTATTCATTCGCACATATTAATAGACCCTGCCTCTCGAAATAAATCATCACCAACACGTTGTTTCTCGACATGTTGCTTAAGGCTATTCGGTGCCTTGTTTTCTCAAACATATCAAAGTATCTGCTTGTTTGACATAAATGAGAATTGATAATCAAAGAAACGTGTTCTTGGTCCGCGCTCTTGAGACCTGACATTTTACATATCTCTTGACCGCCACAAGTCCGCAAGCCCTTTTTCTGGGCATGAAGAGTTGTGTAGAAGCCACAGCTGCACCACAAGACGTTTCATAACGCTAGTGCCTCTGCTCGAGGCGACTACCCAGGGGCGTGTCTTGCAACTCCGCGATTTCTTGATGAGTTATCTACACGACGGTAACACGAGTATTCGAAGAACTTCTTTTCCAGGCACTTCGGCAAATTTGAAGGTTGCAATTAACCCTAGCCCGGATTCTATGTATATGATATTGCAAGATCTGAGATGTTTCAGCTGTAGGTCATAGTCTGTAATTAGCCGTTCAGACGCCGAAAGCGGAGAACAACGATAAGCGACGGCTAGCGCACAGATCACCGGAGTTGAGACAAGACACGGATATATTACATGAGGGCGGCCATTGATAGTAATAATGACAAAATTGATAAAGATGCGGTGGTGACGGCGATTGAATCAAGAAGGTGCGGCGATTGTAGTGCCACTGCGCTCGAGGCAGCCGATGAAGTTTTCGGTGTTGGGCTGCCGACATTAGAAGACGGTGGCAAGCGAGATGGATCACCATTCCGAGCCGAGGAGCCTAGAAGATAAACCAGAAGAAATAATGATCGTCAGAACGGACACTAGTACAGCGTAAAAGAGCCCACTTATTGCGTCGAGAAGGACATCCTTGTAGTCCCCTCCAGCTTCCCACATGGCGAAGCCTGCCAGTCCGGTGACATTGATCCAGTTACCCTTTATGGAGAATGATTCGGCGTCATCATAGGAGACATAAATCTGATTGCCCTCGTCGTACAAAAGCGGCTAGAAGAGGATGCAATTAAGATCAATTAGCCGGTCTGCATATTACTTTGGAATGGAAGTCTGGGGAATGCGGGGAAATACAACACCAGAGCGGGTAACCGGTCAAGCAAGTGAAGGTTCTGCTCACCGTTTGACTACAGTTGTCGAACCGATAAACAATGTTCTCGGGTATCGTACCGTTGGAGCTGAGGAAACCGTCTTCTATTAGGCCCCAGTACTGGTAGATACCGCCCGGACCTTCTTCGTTTCCACAGACATTGAGTCCACCGGGACTGTCCCATCGGTCCCCTTTACGAGTACTATTCGCGGCATAGGGTGGGTAGAAGGCAAGAGTAGTGTTATTGCCTTGGCCAGACAATGCGACCGAAGAAGGTATCACGAAAGAGTGGGCATAAGCGGGCACGCCGAGGACCATTTGATTCACTGGAATTCCAGCTGTGTTCCATGCATTGACCGCCGATTTAGCAGAGCCTGTTTGACTTGCACCGGGCGCGCAAGAATCGTCCAGTGGTGCATTGGGGCCAGCGCCCGACGATGGGGTAGACTTGGTGTCGTAATTCATGATGGAAATGAAATCTAGAACGTGACTGAAGTCCGAAAGGTTGTTTGATGGCTGGCCATTTGAATCTGCAAAAGGTTTGGTATAGACGGCAGCCGAAAGGATCAGATTTTGTCCGGTAGAGGTCGATCTCAATTCATTCAGAAAGGTGAGAAAGTTGGCGGTGTCGTCAGCGCTGACGAGGTTGCACCCTATTCCTTGCAATCCAGGGTACTCCCAACTATGGTCGGTTGAGGGCGTGTAGCGTGATAGACAGCACGGGAACGTACTCAAATTCAATCCCATCCAGGGAGTATTCCTTCACCAGGTTCGTGACGGCGTTGACAAAGGCGGTTCGGTTTGTCGATGAACCGACATTCGAAGAGAAGTATCGCGATCCAGCTCCAACCCCCAATAGAAAGGCTAGCCTTTACCCCCTACATCCCCACAGAAAGATAAGGTTAAGTCCGTGCTGGAATGGAGAAGAATTTACGTGTTTGTGTGCAGAAGATACGAATTCTGGGAGTAGTTGTTGATCGGATGATTCTAACGAAATTACGCTAGGTTTCGGTGTGGTGACCCTACCAAACAGGTCAAAGGAAAATTCTACGGGCGGGCGGAACAGACAACGTACGCAAAAGCATAGGCCATATGGGTATATTTTGACCAGCTAACATCTTCCAGAGGAAAATCTGTTGAATGCCATCCTGCATACCAGGCAGACGCTATGAGCGCAGAATCCGACGAGTTGCTAGAAGTCTGTTGTCGCCGACTGTGACGATGTGGGTGAGAATGATGAGTCGTAGTTGCTGACACCGTCACAAGGGCCACTGCCAGGGCGGACAAGGTCCGCATTACGGTGTTGGGAGGGAGGAAGAGAGGTTGACTGTGGGGTGGGGGAGTGAGGGAGTGAGAGCATTAGCAAGAGGAAAAGTTGGCTATTTTCGGTGATGCGCGCGCCATCGCAACCATCGAAACACAAGTCCAACAACTATTTTTTGGCGGCTCGGGAGACAGTCAAAGCCTGTCTACGATGTTGGAAAGTCTGGAGGACACTGTACTGGGCTCTGATGGTAAGTATTCCATGACAGAAATCATCGGCTTGATCCGGGAAGATTAATAAATTGTCAGGTGAGAGGCCAGTCAGAAGCAGGAGCACATAAGTCAATCTATATAAAAAATCTACTACGAGGAAACTACAGAAGGCTTTTGCGGATGCCCGCGCCCTCGACTAGCAGACACGGACCACCATAGATGACTCGGTCTGCTAGGCCACTTTCTTTAATGAAAGAAGCCACATCTTCGTCCTCAGCTCCAGGCTGAAGCCACAAAGCTGGAATATCAAGCGCTTTAGCTTCCTTGAGGATGCTCAGAGTCACCTAATCTTGTCTTGAGATGCGCCAGCTGTATACAAAAGTAGTACTTACCTTCGGAGGCGTAACAATGCTGACTGAAGTCGATTGAGGCGCAGGAAGTTCCGTCAAGTTTCCAATAGTCGCAATACCCTCAAGCTCGGTCTCTTTCTGGACACTTCGTAAGGAGAAGCGCAAAGTCGCGGACGAGTAATGTGATCACTCACAGGATGGACAGGGGTTATGTCGAGGTTCTGAGTCTGGTACCATTTGAGAATCTGAATACACTTGTGGGTCAGTGGCAGATGAAGGGGTAGACAGAGAAGCAGAGACCTTTGTACCAAACTTGGACGGGTCTTTGGACGCGCCAACGACGGCGAAGCTGGGAGAAGACAGGAATTTCTTCTTGATTTCTTGTGCTGCAGTGGCCATATCAGGAGCTTGCTGAAAGAAAGGGGCTGATTGGGACGAGAATCTCCAGAGAGGCTGCTTATATCTCAAAGCTCGCCCGGTGGTAGTTCCAAGTTGCGCCATTGGTCAGATGAGTGTCGCGGTGCATGTGCACGGAATGCGGTGGGTTCGGAAGAAATACTGGCTCTGCTTCTTGTCAGTTCCAAGGAGAGATCCTCTCATGGAATTCGTGGGTGGGGTACGATAGTTCCCTTGCTTGACAAGGGTTTCTCCTGCTGCATAATTCCATCAAAAAGTTTAATATCGTACATAAGGACAAACAAAGCAATGATTGGCTGGTAATTTTAAATTCTCCAATTTCGTGTGAAACTGTGAATCGAAACCATTTCGGTTGCATCACTGCACAGTGCACACTGGTGTACGCTTGCTCCCGGTTCTATAGGCCGTCGCCCAGTGTGGTAACACCCACTACAGATAATTCAAACTTCCGCTTTTGTAGCATGTACTCGTACATAACCAATGGCTCACTATTTTGCATTTGGACACAGCCACCTTCCACTGAACAAAATAGAGATCTAGAGGTCCCGACAGTTTTCAATGAACCAAAGCTGTGCGTTCATTGAGGATCTAAGAACTGATAGATGATGCTCGAAGAATGAAAGCATGGTATTGCTTCCATTCTTCTGCCCCATAATTGACTTCTGGGATTTTTTGGGCTTTCTTGCTGGCAATGCGCATTGCGGATGCAGAAGCACCCAGTGAGCTCACAAGGTCAAGGCTGCCGTAACACGGCACGCCATTAATTATCAGATGCAACCGTTTGCAGGTCTTCTGCTTGTATTGTTGAATGACTGTTGTTTGCTGTCCAATTCATCCAAGTCTTTGTCCTCCGAGTCCACGGTCAGTGCCTCAAGCATTGTGTGGTCCCGTAAAAAACCTCAGTGTCAAAGCCTTTCAGAAGTCAGATTGTTGACCCCAATACAGCGAGTGCTCCTGTGGGAGGAGTGTCAATATTCAGATGAATCAACCGACCAAAATTACACTGTAGTAGTTCTAGAGCACTTTTACCCAAGTCAATGTCTACATTTGAGAGCGCTTGGCCCTGAGACCAATGGTCCGTGAACAAATATGCATCTGGTTACCGTTTTGGAGGTTTTTGCTCTTCTCCCTTGATCTGCTAATCGGCGACTGGTGCTTACTACTTCTTGTTCCGTCCTTTGTTTGTAGAGCAGTAGTCAGTGTAGATGAACCCTCTCAAGTGCTCAGATGAGCAATTTAGTCAAGCAAGGGATACAGGAGACGAAGTCGACATTTCTAGTAATCTATTTCAGAAGAGAAAGAATTGCGGTCAACGGTAAATAAGACAGCGCGTAGTATCGGAGAAACGATACTAAGCGCCAAGAATTTATTGCATTCAGGGATCAATAGGACAATACTGACGCCAACAAATGACATACCCACGCATCACTGTATCTGTTTTCTTCCACTTCCACCCATGGGCTGGTTCCCAGCTTCTATACACGGGACGGACTGGCTTTCGCAGCCCAGAATCAAACATGTGTGCTATGGCGTCCTACTTGGAGTATCGCTCTCATATACCACACTGTCGTTTACGCGCTACTTGAGCCTACGAAAGCAGAGAGCAAGACATGAAGTTGAAGCATTCGAAGCGCGACCCATTGAGCTAAGAAGCGATGAAATTGTCTCTGGAGTAGCGGGACTTATTGGTGTGTGTATTCACCAAGAACGCGACACCGCGGAAATTGACAGACGGAAGGAAATACGCCTTTGGTTAGGATAAATTCTTTAAGCAATGCTTTAGGGGTTGAGATTTTGGGAAAGGCGGAAGTTCGTTGTGCTCTGACTTCCCACAACGTCAAATTTACCATCATGTCCCTAGTTCCTTAACCCAGGCGGCAGTGTCAAGGATCGAGTTGCTTTGCAAAGTGAGCACACAATCAAGAATGCGCCGAAAACAACTGGACCATCATCATATGTAGTGATTGAAGATGCTGAAAGAAACGGTTTATTACGGCCATATACTGGTTCTCGTATCTTTGAAGGAACCGTTGGCTCAACCGGCATATCAATCGCAACAATTGCTCGGGCAAGGTGAGCGTTATCTTGTTTTCCGCATCTGCTAAACAAAAATATATAATGGCAACTACAGGGGCTATGACGCGAGTATGCCTCTTTTTGCAAACTTGATGTTTGATAGAAAGTTGACTCGATGTTATTTCAGCCATTATTATGCCGGATGATGTCGCAGAAGAAAAAGTCAAAGCGCTATTGGCACTCGGTGCAGAAGTGGAGAGGGTTCGCCCTGCAAGCATCGTTGACAAAAAACAGGCATGTGTCTCCCATCATCCTTAATCGCGAGCGGACAATACTAATGGTTCGTCTATCAGTATGTTGTAAGCCCTATGCAACTCGATTCATTCATTGCTCCAATTATGATTCGTTTCGCGATCCACAGAATCTCGCTCGCCAACGAGCGAGTACGTTCGCGCGCGAGGATCCACTTGACTCCTCGGCTTTGACTCCAGGTTCTCACTCCCACACGCTACACTCCACGCCCTCCTCCATCGTCGTGACCACCACCGCAGACGTCGACCTGGACCATAACGGCTGGCAGACCGAGGAGGAGTTCTTAACCAAGCCTCGAGGCTACTTCGCAGACCAATTCGAGGTAGGCTCCCAGAAATCATATATCCCATCAAAGAACTCTAACAGCTTTGGTGATAGAACAAAGCCAACGTCG
>JANIEX010000499.1:0-28954 GCA_027627405.1 Leucocoprinus birnbaumii | reverse complement strand
GCAACCACCTCCACCTGAATAGGCCCAATCTTCTTATATATCGAATCGAACGAGCCCCGGTCTGCGTATTCCATGCATATGCAGATGTTGGGATCGGAGAGGTAGGAGCCGTAGCACTCGATTATGTACTGCTAATTGCATTCGTACATGATTTGCAGCTCGCGGACGATTTGTTTTCGGATGCTGGGTTTTGCGTCTATAAGCACGACCTACGGCAGAGAGTGATTGTGATATCGCGGAGAAACGTCAGTCAGTGTCAAAGATGCGCAAGGGTAGATAGATACCTTTTTAGCCATGATGATATCGGTATCACGATGTCTAACAAGTGACACACTCCCTGACTGACCTCTCTAATGTGAACCAACTTCTCACTCTGCAAATCCGGTCCTTTCTCTCCGGGAATCCAGCTATATTCTGCGTGCTAGTAGAGCTCGGACCACACTACGTTGTTGCGATGTCACAGCGTATTACCTGTCCTCGATAGCGGAGCGTTGAAAGCTGAATGTAACGGTGTACGACCTTCAACTGAACCGAATCCTTGACCGACTGGATTACTGGCTGCTATGGCCGTGGATGTGGATCCGGAGGTTGCGGTGCATGAAGCTCTGGTGAAGGATGATGATGTGGATGTGGGTAATGCGCCTAGTAGACCCGGTGGTGCGCGACGAAAGCTGGAATCAGGGGATCCAAGAAGAAGTTGGTTGAGAGTAGGACCTGACGGAAGTTAGAGCTTTGAAATTACGCTTTGTGCAGAGTGGACAAGGTGGAGGAACAGAGAACCTAAACCTTGGGGATGTCGATGATCTCCCTCCTCCCAGACTCCTTCCACCCACACCAACCGAACTATTTGAGCTCTTCTTCAAAAAACTCTTCGAAGGGAGAAGATCCGATATCACGATATTGATCTCGAAGACGANGACTGCCTCGAATGATTATTTCGCAGAATAGCTACGAAGGTTATGAGAGGAGTGAGATTTGTCTCAACAAGATGAATACCAGCACTTAATAATGAGAGTTGACGCGTGAGTGTCGTTGGGCGCGATGCGGGTCAGTTATTTGCTTGTGTTTCGTGGAGGCCGATATTGATCGATGATCCGGCACCGGAGTCTAGCATTTAGTTGTATTTGTAGTGGGGTACAACCAGTGAACCCACTTATTACCAAATCTGACTCAGGGCCTTTCTGAGGAAAGCTGGCCCGAGAACGTCCTCTGGGTTTTCAACTGACTGAGTGTCTCTATAATTTCGCTCTTTCAGCTGTCCCTCAATCACACCTCATACTCTTAGGATGTCTTCTGTTGAGCCTCATGTCATTTTCAAGACAGAATATCACTTCTCTAGAAGTTCCAAGAAAAGGAAATGTCAATAGTGGCAGAAGCAATCATTTGGAGAGATGAAGTCTCCGCGTTTCAGAAATTGTAGACTTCGAGCAACTGGTTTTTAGAGCATTGAATTGGCGTGGTATCGCTATCGCATGGTCATGGTCTTCTCTGATGGTAAGCTGAGCACCGACAAACTCTATATCTTGTTTCCTAAAATAGTTCCAGGAAAGTCAACTGTTAATCTGATTCCGCTATGGATTTATGGGGCGCTCAGTGAACAATCACAACCATTAATACATACAAGACTTACTCACGTTCACTCTTCTTCCTCTCAGACTGAGAAGACGTGTAAGTGTTTCGTTCGAGGATCTCAGGGCTCGGTAAAAGCACAACAAGTATTGATGAANTACCCAGTGTAATGCCATCGTACCCAGGACGAACTAATCTGTGTCGCTCTCAGGAGTATGGCTTTTCTCTGATTCCGCCGAGTCGAGGAGTTGAGTGGTTTCATGAGGAAAGCTGCGTCAACTACACATGAGGAAATTAGTGGGAAACTCGGTCGAATATAATGCCTAAATGAGGTGCTTACTGCGGATCGTTGTCGGCAAACATTAGAGCATATCCCAAGCTAACCATCCTCCCGAGTCCCATCCTCGAAAGAGCTAAAACAGCATCCTGTGCGACAGTAGCTCGAGTAGCTTCGTTCATTGAAAGAGTCGATGAAAGCATTCGAAACGAATCGAACGAAACTAGCACAAGGGAGTATCCTCAACAAATACTGAATGTTTGGACAAAAATACAACACAAAATGAGGTGAAAACATGGCCAGAAGGATCACAGGTGCATGGAATCGAATGAAACATGTTGATCGTACAGCGATTAACTACACACATAAGGAAATATTCGCACCAGTAGCAAAGATCTCGCAAGCAGACTTGAACCTTCGCTTGCGAACACGCCCGCCCCACCACTGTCGTCTACCTCTGCTCTGCTCTAAATGCATCATCCATCCCCAACTGACCTAGCCCAAGTCCAAATCCACCTTCTCCTTCAAACAACACATCTAACTTTGGCGCATCCACACCCATAGAGCTCACCCGGTTTCAAGTGAACTTTTGCTGACCGTGATAAAGCAACTGAGAATATACTCCTCCCTGCACCGAGTGGCATGGCCCCCACTACATGTGCTGCAACTAGCATCCCTACTCGTCGCCGGTACGGGTACAGTTGGAGAGGGTAGGGGTGGAAGAGGTGTGGGCCAAACACTACACTCCCGTAACATCGACTGCATACATCGGTTTGTTGGTATTGGTGCATGTTGTTTCAACGACATTACTCCTACTCGTTGACCTTGTTCGTTGCTGTTTCGCGATGTGTTGGAATCGGCAGGGATCATTGATCGTGAAATCGGTGTAGGCGTAGCATACATCGATCTCAATATGGTCTTCAGCTTGGGGTTTGAAGTCGAACGATCAGGACCTGATGAGGAAGATCGCAACCCGCCAACCTCAGTACCCAAGAGCGGAAACCTTGAAGCTGATGATCTCACCCTCATCTCCCCCCCGCACCAACCAAGCTACTAGACCTCATCTTCAAAATACTCTTCGAAAGAATCATGCTCGATATCAGCTACTTGATCTTGTAGGTGACATTTGCCTAGAATGACTTTTTGCGGGATGGCCATACATCTTGATCAGAGGTGTGTCCGAATAACGAATGCGCCAATGAGTTGGATTCCGAGCTGTAGTTGCGTAGAGAGGAAGAAAATACGAGTTGTGTGCATCTGTTTACGTCGGGGAACGTTTGAAAGGAGAGGCTGGGATGTTCGGTGGGTGAATGAACGCCATGCATGATCATATGAGATGCCAGTGCGAAGAGTAGCAGGAGATGGCGAGGCAAATGGAGGGTGTAAAGCCCGGCGTAGGGACAAAAGATCGCTTCCTCGCAGGACGTTATTCAGTCATGATCTGAAGCGGGATGTGACGACGGGCCGAGTTGCATCCATCGCAAATAGGGAGAGGGGGTTGGGTGTGAGTCTCGAATCCTCGATATGTCATTATATCAGTGCTCCCGTAGCCGGCTAGCTGTTGGCTCCCTCTTCTTTGTTCCTTGATATGCATACTCGAGCAGCCTAGAATCGGTGTTATAGGATCGAACCATTGGAGTGGTATATGAAGGATACCGTGCGCGCAAGCTTCGGCGCCAGGACGGAGGATCAGCCAACGAACAAGTGAGCTGTTGCGGAAATCCGGGTTGACGCCCAACGGTGTTTGCGAGATTGATTGTGAGGGTAAGGTAGTAGGTTTCGCCAAGGGGTGTTTTTGAGCGGGATGATAGTTGAACGCCGGAACCACTTGGACTTTGAAGACGTATTAGTAGAAGCCTAACATACTGAGCTGAGGGACCCCGAAGGCCAACGTACCTCTCGGCCACTATGTCACGAAGAGCCCCCTCTCACAGGTTGTAGTATTCAACCGTCTCCCTCCAGTGTTTTTGCTCTTGGGCTGAAGTGTATTGTAAGTCGCGTGGGCTTGGGCATATTGTCTTATGTTCTGACGTTAAATCTTGTAGTCTGTTCGTGTGTGTAGTTCTCCGAAGGGTGACGATAGGACTGTGAATACATGATGTGAAAGCTTGCCTAGAGCGCGATGATGTGGTTGCGTTGTTTGGCTGTGCTTTCCAGAGCCCAACATTGATCCGGCGCCTCCAAAATGAAAATGAATTCCACTTCCACTCTGCGTAACAGGAACTGGTGAGGTCTCGTATGCCAAGAGCGGACCATGGCGCTATCCTTGGGATAGATCCAGTGACCGCTTGAGTTGATTCCCACCTTGACACCCCCTCATTGGTCGTTACGAACACCACGTACTACAGGTCAATCTTCAATCGGTGTGACCAAGTCCACGATCGCTGGCAAATAGGTTGAAGAGAGTAGGACCTAGGGTTGGCTGTTTCAGCGTATTCTTTTCACAGTACACGGAAGCCATGTCAAATCAAAACAGTGCCTGAACAGTCAATTAGTATCAATACCAGACCATCAAGATGATTAGATCCGAAAGGTGCGATGTGTATATCACTGCCAGTGGATGAATTGAAAATTATCTCATATAAAAGTGAGAGCGAGCGGCCATTCTCTAACTGCTTCAATTTTACCTCGATCCCTGCGAGACGTTACGACTCTCTCATCCGATGGCAATGTCGAACAGAATTGCCATGTTCTTCACCATCTCACTTACTATCCTCGCAGCCGTGATGGCTGCACCATCGTCCGACCATCTCGAAACCAGACACATAGTACCTGTCCCTATTTTTATCCTGATTCATATCGAACTGATCATTACATTGTAATAGGACGCAGGCGTCAATGTCGAGCTTTGTACTAGTGCCAATTTCACTGATTGTTTCACGATTCCCGCGGTTTCCAATTCTTGCATCAACTTGGAGGGAGGCCTCGCTGGACTAAATAAAGAAATATCTGGGGCACAGATCCCTCTAGGACTATTCTGTACTTTCTATCAGTGAGTAAACGTTCATTGGAGACATACCCACGCATTACTAATCCTCTTCATATAAACCCAGAAATTTCAGCTGCTTATCAGCAAGCCAGCCAGATAGCGGAGATTCGGTTACCCTACAGGGAGGGAATTATTCTTCCTTCCTTTCCCTCCCAAGTGGTATAAACTTTGATAATCTCACGAGCTCCTTGATTTGCTCCGACCTTAATCCATGTCGTTGAGACCTCATGGTCATGCAGATAGACTCAACCCCTGAAAAATCTTCCTCATGTTTGCAGAGCTTTCAACGATACCCATCCTCGAGTTATGCTAGTTTTATGGCAGAATATCTGAGACGAATAGACCTAATTTACAAGACCCCATACAGATGTATGAAAGAGATTTCCCAACAGTGACGACTTAGGCGGCGGTTAAGAGCTTGAGATAAGGTTGACTGGGAAGTTTAGGAATCGAATCGCCATTAGGTACCAATGGTCCAGAATATGTCAATAGAACATACCAGATTAGAGGAGAGCAGCGGAAAGAGCTAACACGATTGTCGAAATCAACATTAACCCCGTAATCATCAGGAAGTGAAGCGAAGCTAGAGTAGTTGCCGCCTTGCAAAGTGACAGAGTCACCGTCGCTTTCTGGGGTGGCAGAAGTCAAGCAGCTGAAATTGCTGAAGAGGGGAACGATCATCAACCTCGCTGTCCATGTAAGGGTTAAATCATACCCACTCGTAGAAAGTGCAGAAAGTTCCGAGAGGAATCTTGGCGCCAGAAACTTCGTTATTCAATCCAGACAAGCCTCCAACCAAGTTGATACAGGGGCCTGTGCCACCGACGGGCACGTTGATGCAGTTCCCGAAATCATCACTGAAGCAAAGTTGGATATTCAGACCAGGAGCCTGTTAGTAAAGGGAATCAATCAGTGATTGAAACAGGGAAGGATATAAACAAACCGAGTCTCTCTCTTCAATGGCCTGGTTCTCGGAAGCGGGGGCAGCCGACGCAATACCAGCGATGGTGAGAGCAGTGGCAACTGCAGAGGCGAATTTACTGAACATGTTTAGCAATTAACTGTAACGAATGTTCTGTACTAGTTCATGAGATACGCGAGGATTTATACTGGGTGAGTCCCTTGTATGTGTTGCTACTTCACCAATTGGCATGCTTCGGGCTCTTTGGGAATACTCTAGTGTGATAACAGCCTGCGCTCTGACAGTGGCGCCGGCCCGTCTTTTCCAATCTTTTAGGTCAACTGAGCCAGCTCGTCTCTGCCGCTGAAATCTCATAGGTACTTTTGGACGAGGGAAGACCCACTATCACGAACTCGTCCAATTATGCTTTTGGCATTATCACGTTGTTTTCTCGAAAGAAGTTCCCCATCTGCCAAATCCTGAGAGCGGAGTACGCAATGACCAGAGCTTATGCAGAAGCCCCAACTCTTGGAAATAATTTCGAGAGCACTTCAAGCTCTAACAGTCCGACTAGTATGACCGAGGATTTCCCCTATCGTTACCTTGAATTTATCACCTTTGAAGCTCTTGCAGAATGGCAAATCTAGAGAAAAACTGCTTCCATACCGTTCTGAGTCAACTGAGTCCGGGAGCTGGCTGTTCACACAACGAATCTGATGTGCTCAAAGATATTCTTCAAGATGCCCAGGAGGAGGTTGAACCATCCAGTCTCACCGCTGCTGAAACCAAAAAAAATGGGTTGCGGGAGCCTATCAAAATTGGATGGACTTCCAGAATACCTAGGCCAAACCGTAAGGTTATTTTAACTCATGTCATGTCGAGAGAGAGAAAGGCGTAAAACTCCTCATTTCTCCCCATACTCAATGATTGTATCAAAGAACCTGAGAGGACCCATGTGGTTTTGCTCGAGGTCAGGCTCTTTCAGCTACCGTGGTCTACTAGCAGCAGATACGGCGATTTGATTTCGCCGAAACGCACTCGTTCTCAGTTTTCCTTCAACTATTCTCGACTGTAATGCACATTGGGAATGTCTGAAGTGGAAGCTCCCGCGAGGTGTCGAGCGGCAGGAGAGAACCCGTGAACGAAAAGTCACAAAATTAGTGGGAAAGCATGAAGGGCATGAAGAGAGCGCCTGAGGTCTGAGCCACAGGATACCTCATCTCCTAGAGTCGATTAATCGGAGAAAAAGTAGTAGCGGCACGCATGTACCAAATAGGGGTGTACCGAATATTTTCGATTGCTTCTACAAATGCCAAGAACAGAAATCTACGGTCAGGGTTAACCGAATCGGAAGTCATTGAAGGTTCCCAAGGCTCGGGGATGATTGTCGTTTTGGATGATTGTCGGAATCCTATTTTATCACCAAGTGTGTAGGTAATCAAGGCGCTGATTGGACAAGCCTATCTCTGACTTAGAAATTCCTAGGTCATAGGAAGCATGCACGGTCCCATGACATATGCTTCTTGCTCTCATGTACCTACGACAACTCGTATCGCTTCTCAAATCCACGCCTTTCACGGGTGACTCAGCGCTTTAGGCGCCTATCCACACGGAGACCACCAGTCGGCTAGCACGACTGAATCAATCAAAATACTGTCTATCAAACCTAAAAAGGTAAAGAAGCAACATATGCATGAGCCCAGTGGCCTGAGGCCTGAAGCCTTGAGAGCTAATCTCAGAGGCTTGCCACGCGGCTGGCCTAGACTCAGAATACGACATAGGTATCTTGAATCCGTCTCCGTCGGCCTGGGCCGATACCTGGGGGTGATACTCCTCACGAGCATCTGAATTAATTATTGACATGTCGGATTTCATTCCAGATGGTAAAGAATTCAACGCGCGGGGGTGGTCCGCGTCAGGAGAATATGGTGATTAATCAAAGAGAAAAAACACTCAAGAGCGACCCTGGGGATCCGAGGCATGGAGGATTTTGGGTGGCCGCGAGCAGACGGACCGTGCGACCCTGAGTGTTATTACCGCGTCTTGGCGATTATCAAAATCAAAACTGGCCATAGCTTCTGACATTTTCAATGTCTTTCAGGTCTCGACACTGATCATGATACATATTCACGTACTTTTCCTATCGCATACAACGACATCAGCACAGCCAGGACAGGGTATGACTTCTTCAAAAGTCTGGAGACATGAGAATATCACGCGTTATGGATGCAATCATTCAGAAACATGAAGTCTCCGTGTTCGATGGTAGATTGAGAGGGACTGGTTTCAAAAGCTATTGGCGTTGTGCCATATGAACACGATGTTCTTTGATGCAAGGTAAGCTGAGCATCGACGGAGTTTACGACACGAGATAGTTCTCAGGAACATCAACTGATGGTATGGTTCCGCTGAACTTCGGAGGCGCTTGAACGATGTATTAATACATCAACTACCCACAGCCGTCATGTTTTCTCCTCGACATCGGGAAATGCGGGAGTACTTTGAACGAGGCAACCTCAGGAGACCTATATGCATGAGGAATCTTGATCGATAAACTAGCGTTACTTATGACGTTCTATCGAGGACAAACCCTAGAACTGGGTCTTTTTTGAGGGCATGGCAAATTTTCCAAAATTGGGAAGTGAGTATACTACGGGGTAAATGGTTCTGAATAGCATTTAAGGGAATATCTATCCAATTCAGCGGTCATATCAGTGTGCACCTCGAGGATCATCGCCATCGAGCGAGTCACTGGATATGCTTGACCTAAATAAATGACTACTGCTACCGCCGAGCAAGCTTCTCCCGACAAGATGGGGTCTGATGTTGAAGTGACTTCTGAAGGTTGGACTTATTTCTCCTTCTGGTCTTGCCGAATTCATTCGTCTTTGACGATTCTGAATATTCTGGAAGTTAAGATGACAGGCACTCGACGGACTCCGCGACGGAGAACATCGACCATTGCTGCTTTGACCATATGTTACGTTCACAAGTAAACCGGCTCAACTTCCTGAAAACACATTGTACCGTATACTGCAGTAGTTGAAGTACACGGTGCTCGCGGAGCTTCGAGACATTGCATGGGATTCCCAGTCACACAGAGCGCCCAATTGATACTCAAAGATCTCGTCTTCTTTGGTATATAAACTGTAGTAAGAGTGCTCTCAATCATCACTCGTCTCATCGACTAGTACCAACCAGCTCACTCAATTTAATAAACATGTTCAGCAAACTCGCCTCTTTCATCACCACCGGGCTCGTCCTTGCTGGCGTTGCATCCGCCATGCCCGCTTTCCATGCCGTCGAGGAAAGGGAAGCGGTTAGTATTCCGATTTTTGCTGTCGAAACAGTAACTGAGGACGTTCCACTCCAATAGGAAGCTGGTGTTAACATTCAGCTCTGCCTCAGCGTCAACTTCGGAAACTGTATCACCGTTCCAGCCGTCACTGGCTCCTGCGTCAACTTGGTCGGCGGCCTAGCTGGCTGGAATGATGACGTTTCTGGAGTCCAGATTCCTCTCGGTTTCGTTTGTACCTTCTACGAGTACGCATCATATCATTTCAGTATAGTAACAGCACCATTAACTTGTTCCACAGCAATTTCAGCTGCCTTTCCTCCGGTGCTTCTGATAATGGTGACTCTGTCACCTTACAAGGAGGAAACTGGCCGAGCTTCCTCTCTGTTCCTGGTGATAACGGTGTCAATGTTAACTGGAACGACAGAACCAGTTCTTTCCTTTGCACTCCTCTTATCTAGCTGAAAGAGGTCCAACTTGGTATTGTTTAAGTCCTTAAATCAGTGATCTAAATTGGTATTGCTTGAATTGTTAAATCGGAACGGAGTGTTTAAATATATAACTGTTATGTTGTGTCTGATATTCGAGGGGAACCTTAGTCATGACTTGGCCCGGAGACGTACACAAAATGGCACAAACCAAAGGACGAAAAAAGGAGGCATCTTCTCATGCAAGCTCATCCCAATTCAACACCCTGTTTGCTCTTTATTTTGCTTTCCTTTCATTGAATATGCTGTAGCTGTCTGTCCTGAACAAGTATTACTTGAACACGGATAGACCCATATTTCAAACCTGAGCAGGGCACGTAGAATTCGGCGTGAAGCCAGGCGTGACTGAGCGAGACTGAGTGGGGCTGGGCGTGATGAGCGTGAGCGCCACCCTCTCAATTCGGGCTGTCCTCAAGCTCCTTGGGTCCACACTTGCACAGTTGACCTAGTGCATATAAATCGTCGGTGAGAAAAAAAATCAGAAACACTTGTCAAAAACCTGCTTTTCCGACTCTCATCCCTTGTGATCCTCCGCCTCCAATTTTTAAGCAGCCCGCAATAGCAGTACTCCAAGCTTGAGTTTCATATTATTGTAATGACCACTCTAATCACCCGTCTACTCTGACTCGGGGGGTACCTGCATGATTCGCCACCGTTCTGTCGGCGAGTTGAGGTGCTTGAAGTAGGATGATATCGATATCAACACCTAGCATTATATTTCCATCCCAATTCCAATTCCACTTTCCAGAAACTAAAAACAAAACCCTAAACCTACGCCAAGGGTAATCATAAATAAGTAGTACTACAACACACCAAAGCCAAAAACCCAGTATTTAGAGTCAAAGGTATCCTATATACGTATATGCGTACATGTTCGGGTAGAACGCAAGAAAATCGAGAGAAGGATAACACTAACAGATAACGAAAGGAGCGGAAGATAAAGCAAGAGATTCGAGAGTGTATTGGGAATGTATCGAGAGCAGAGTGAGTCATGAAGCAGCCTTGATCGAGTTAAAAATCGACTCTATTTAACCCGAAGCAGCTAAATGATGGTCGGATAACACTGGCATCGGCGATTTCAATTGAAACTGTTTGTCCAAGCAGCTATATCAAACGTCGAAACCTCCGCATCTTGTATACCCCATTGATAAATCTACCACATCATCAGCAAACCCGCACCCTCTCCCTTGCAAGCAGCGATAAGTTAAGTCAACTCACCAAAAGTGCGCCAGGCGTCCCCCTCATCTCAACCTCCTTCTCCAAACACGCATCCACAAACTCCCTCCGCCTCCCTCTCAAACCTGCCCTCCGTCAACCTCGGCGCTGGCTCTCTCGCAATATGGATGCATCAGCTCTTTAATCGACATCGTCATTCCTCCGGCGTGTAGATACGCTGTTACCTTTTCATCGGGTGTGTTGGCCTTTCCGTTGATGTTGATGAGTTGGCGTACCTGGTCCTGCGGGGGAAGTGTTGGAGTGGGAGGAGGTAGTACTGGAGAGGTCGGCGTAGGGGTTGAGGTGCGTGCTCGCTGTAGCTGCTGTGATAACCACAACACTCTCTTCGTCTACATCAGGTAGCCTATTCGCTCCTACTGCAGCTGAGGGCTAATTTGGTGAAGCGACAGTGGTGGTCGTAGTTGAAATTGGCATCAGAGTTGTCGGAAGGGGAGTCGGAGAATGGGAAGCGGCCAGTGGGGAGTTTGACTAGCGTCATGCCGAGTGACCAGATATCGAATTCGATGGAATATTCGGCGTCTTGGATTCGGTCGGGCTGGTAATGGGTGAGTGTTAAGTGTCAGGTGCGAGGGAAGGGGATGGGGGTGCTTACGCTCATGTAGATTGAGGTACCGACGAATGTGTTTGCTATTGAGTTGATGAGTTCACCCGAAACTCCAAAATCGCATATACACCGTATATTCGACGGCTTGATATCTATCACCTCCAATCAACCCTCTCAAACAAAAAAACCAAGTTCAAGCTAGAAACACGACGCACCACGATGCATAATCCGATGAACATCATACAAATATGTCAATCCCTCCACGACACTCTCATGGCAACCCTAGCAACCACCTCCACCTGAATAGGTCCAATGTTCTTGTATATCGAATCGAACGAGTCTCAATGGGCATATTCCATGCAGATGCAGATGTTGGGATTGGAGAGGTAGGAGCCGTAGCATTCAATTCGTGCGTGATTTGCAGCTCGCGGGCGATTTGTTTCCGTATGTTGGGTTTTGCATCTATCAGCACGACTCACAGCGGGAATGATGTCACAGCTCACAGTTAGTATATAGCATATGAAAGATGGTAAAAGGGACCTTGGAGGGTGTGGATGATAGATAGAATACCTTTTAAGCCGTGATGATATCTGTGTCACGATGTCTTACAAGTGACACGCTCGCACCATTTCCCTGACCGATCCCTCTAACATGAACCAACTTCTCAGTCTGCAAATCCAGACTCGCCGGAAATCCAGCTATATGCTGCGTGATAGTAGGGCTCATATTGCACTACGTTGTTGCGACGTCACAGGCGTATCACCCGTGCTCGATAGCGGAGCGTTGAAAGCTGAAGGTAACGGTGTACGACCTTCAACTGAGCTGAGTCCTCGATTGACTGGATCACTGGCTGCTATGACTGTGGATGTGAATGTGGATGTGGAGGTTGCGGTGCATGAACCTCTGGTGAAAGACGATGATGTGGATATGGATTATGCGCCGGGTAGACTCGGTGGTGCGCGACGAAAGCTGGAATCAGAGGATCCAAGAAGAAGTTGGTTGAGAATAGGACCTGACGGAAGCTAGAGCTTTGAAATTACGTTTTGTGCGGAGTGGACAAGGTGGAGGAACAGAGAGTCTGAAACTTGGGGATGTCAATGATCTCCCTCCTTCCAGACTCCTTCCACACCCACACCAGCCGAACTATTCGAGCTCTTCTTCAAAAAAACTCTTCAAAGGGACCAGATCCGATATCACGATGTTGATCTCGAAGACGAAGACTGCCTCGAATGATTATCTCGCGAAATAGCTGCGAAAATTATAAGAGGAGTGAAATCTGTTTCGACAAGATGGATACCAGCACCACCATCCTATCGTTTTACTAATGTGAGTTGACGCGTGAGTGTCCTTGACTCCTTGGGCGCGTCGCACCCGACGTGTGTATGTTGTTTGGTTGTGCTTGGCGGATACCGATATTGATCCGGCACCGGAGTCTAGCATTTCCATGAGTTCCAGGTCTGCTCTGCGTACCAAGAACCAGTGAAGTCTTGTATACCAAGGGGACTATAACGCTACACTTGAGATAGATATAGTGGCCGCGTAAGCTTGTCCTTCTCTTGACATACTGCACGGGCCCCTCCGGATGCTGAGCAAGACTGATCTTCATAACGCTGGCTGCCGACGCGTGCCCAATTAGGTTGACCTAGAGTTGGTGGTTTGAGCGTCTTCTTTTCGCCGTACATGGACGCTATGTCAAATCAAATCAGTGCTCAGCAGATGATTGTCCAACATTAAGATGATTTGATCCGAAAGGTACGATGTGCATATCACTGCATGAATGGGAAATTATCTCTTATGGTAAAGGTGAGAGAGACCGACCTTTCCCTAGCTACTTCATTTTGAACCTCGGTTCCTGCAAGACGTTACGAACCTCTCATCTACTCCCGCGAGCAATGGTGCCGTCGTCAAACAGACTGCCAGTTCTTCTCCATCTCATTTGCTATCCTTGCAACGGTCATAGTGGCTGAACCATCTTCCAATCATCTTAGAACCAGGCACAAAGTAACTTTCATTAATTTTATCCTTGAACGTATCGAACTAATTGTTGTATTATAATGGAAAATAGCGTCAATATCGAGCTTTGTACCATTACCAATTTCACGGGTTGTTTCATAACTCCTGCGTTTCCGATTCCTGTTCAATCAACTTGGAGGGAAGTCTCACTGGATTGAGTAAAGATCTCTCGTGCGCACAGATCCCATTCAGACTATTCTGTACTTTTGACCAGTAAGTAAACGTTCAATGGAGATAAATCCACGCATTACTAATCCTCTTCATAAAAACCCAGAAATTCCAGTTGCTTATGGGCAGGTGAGCCAGATAGTGGCGATTTGGTTACTCTAAAGTGCAGAAACTATTATTCCTTCCTTTCCCTCCCAAGTGTTATAGACTTTGTCAATCTCACAAGCTCCTGAATCCGCTCCAACATTAATCCCTGTCGTCGAGACCTCTCTCGATGTGGATAGGATCCTCGACTAAACCTCATTTGAAACCCATAATTTTTTTAAATTTTTATTTCACGAGCCTTATAGTACGACGACGATACTATCCTTGAGCTATCTCAGTTTCATGGCGACATATCGGAGACAAATAGAGCTAATTTACAAGTTTTATGAAAGCGATCTCCTTAAGGGCACAGTAACACCTTAGGCGGTAGTCAGAAGCTTAAACAAAGGTTGACTAAAAACACCAGTGATCAAATCAACATTAGACATCAACATTGGTCTGGAGTATATCACTATAACATACCAGACGGAAGGGGAGCAGCGGAGAGAGCTAAGGCGATTGTCGAAGTTAACGGTAACCCCATAATCATCCGGAATAGAAGCTAAGCTGGGGTAATCTCCTCCTTGCAAAGTGATAGAGTCACCATCACTATCTGAGGTGACAGAGGTCAAGCAGCTAAAATCACTGAAGAGGAAAATAACCGTAAATTCACCGTCTATGTAAGGAGTATATGGTACCCACTCATAGAAAGTGCAAAAAATTCCAAGAGGAATCCTGACACTAGAAACGGCGTCGTTCAATCCAGCCAAGCCTCCGACCAAGTCAACACAGGAGCCTGTGGCAACAGTGGGCACGTTGATGCAGTTCCCGAAGTCTTCACTAAAGCAGAGCTGGATATTTATGCCAGCTTCCTGTTAAAAAATCAGCCGAAGCTTGAAACAGGGAAAGATATGAGCAGACCGAGTTTCTCTCTTGAATGGCTTGACTCCCGGACGCAGGCACAGCAGATGCAGCAACAGCGACTACGAGAGCGGTGGTAATCGACGAGGCAAATTTGCTAAACATGCCAAGTAGCTTTAGTGCGTTCTCGGATACTAGTCCCTGAGGTGAGCAAGAACTCACGACTCGGTCGGTCCCTTATATATGCTACTAGCATTTTATGATTCTCTGTTGTCGATCATGATGCTGCAAGAGTGTGATCATGACCCACGGTAAACGGCACCAACCTTTCGTTCAACTCCTTATGGTGATGAACCAGCCCGATTCTGCCACTGACAGCTCGTTGGGGCTTTTCTGAAAGCGAGAAGAATGGAAAGAATCACTCTCATGGTCTTTGGCCATCATACTCTCGGCATTGTTGCCTTTGTTCATCGCCAGACGTCTCCTATCTGCTGGTTCATGAGAGAGCAGCATGCAATGGCGGTAGTATATGGAGAAGCCCCCCACTCTTGGAAGTGCTTTCCAGAACATTCCAAAGTTCTGACCTCCTAACTACCAATAGCAATTTTACCACTGTTTCTTTGAAGTGGATCATTCACCTTCGACGAAAATCTTGTGGAACATTAGATCTAGGGGAAGTGCTACCTTCATGCCATTCTGATCGGCTGGGCTGAGAAAATATCTGATCCCACAGCGTGCCTAATGGGCTCAAGAACCTATGTCTGAATGGTCCAAGATGAGATTGAACTATTCAGTTCTTACCATTGCTGCAGCGAGTAAATGGGAAGTTTTGGAAGTCTACCAAATTTCGAAGGACTTCGGCATACCTTAACAAAAATTTAACGTTATTTTGAATCAAGTGTAGTCAAGAGCGAGGGGGACTGCCTCATTTCTTCTTACCCTCGCTGATTGTATCGAAGAACTCGAGGGAGCCCGTGTGGCTTTACATCAGGTCAACCTCTTTCAGCTACCGTGGTTTACCAGTAGCAGATACGGCGATAATATGTCTCCGAGATGCACTTGTCACTCTCAGGCTTCCATCCACTATTCTCAGCTATATTTGGCACCAAGTATGTCCAAAGTACAGGTTCCCGCAAGCTTGTCGAATAGCCACAGAGAAATCATTAACGGACAGTGCCAGGCAGAGCTGGAAAAACGTTCAAAGCCTGGCGAAAGAACTTGAGGTCCTGGGCACAATTATTGACATAGCTCATCACCTGGAGTCTAATTACTTAGAAGAACGTGCTAGCAGCGGCATGCCTTGAGGAACGTCGATTACTTCTTCGGATGCCGAGAACATAGCTCTACGGCCAGGGTCACCTGAATCGGAGGTCACTTAATATTCCCAAGTCGGGGATGATTATCGTTTAGATGATTGTCGGGTTCCTATTTTCAAGTCCGTAGGTAATCAATATTGATCGGATACGTCTATCTCTGATCTCAGAAGTCCTTTGTCATAGGAGGTATACATGGTCCCATGACACATACTTCTTGCTCTCATGTACCCACGACAACTCGTAGCGTTTCTTAAATCCACGACTTTCACGGATGACTCACCACTTTAAGCGCTGGTCCACACAGAGACCACTCGGAAGTATTGGCTGAAGGAGAATTATTAGTTAACTGGCTACCGGGTAGCTAACGCGACTGAACCAATCGGAATTCTGTTGATCAAACAAAAAGGAAAGGAAGCAATGTTTACATGAACCTGGGGACTGATCTCATCGTATGTCACGGGGCTGACCTAGACGCAGTACATGATACAAGTATCGTGAACCCGTGTCTGTTCGCCCAGTTATCGGCAGTTGAAAACGATCCCCAGGAGCATTCTGAATTACTTGTTGGGATTTTGGATATGTAAAGTAGAATTCTTTTTGTAGATGGTAAAGGATTAGGTGAGCGCACTTAGGCGGTACGCATCACCCGAATACATTGGGAGAAACACCCAAAAGCGACCCTATGGGCCCGAGGCACTGGCATAAGGACTATTGGTAGCCACACGGACCGGGCGACCCTGAATGTTATTGTCGCGTCTTGGCGCTCGAAGGTCAGTTTATCAAAATCATTGGAATCAGCCATAAGGTGTCTTGTAGCTTGTGACGTATTTCCGTGTCTTTCAGGCCTAGACCCTGATCGTAAGTCATGTCCACTTTTTCTGTTGAACACAACGGCATCAGTACAGCCAAGACAAGATATGACTTCTTCGAAGGTCCCGGGAACTGAGAATACCGTGAACTATGGATGCAATCATTCAGAAAACCGAAGTCTCCGTGTTCAATGGTAGATTGAGAGATACTGGTATCAACAGCTGTTGACGTTGTGCCATATGAACACAATCTTCTTTGATGCAAGGTAAGCTGAGCATCGATGGGGTTTACGACTCAAAATAGATCTCAGGAACATCAATTGATAGTATGATTCCGCTATGGACTTCGAGGGCGCTTGAACGATGTATAAATACATCAACTGCCCACAACTGTCATATTTTCCGTTCGGACTCGGGAAATGCGGGAGTATTTCAAAATGAGGCAACCCAAGGTCTTCATATATTCAGAATAAATCTTGATCGATGTTTTCAGCGTTGTGACGTTGTGCGGAGGACAAACCAGAGATTTGAATTTGTTGACGGGATGGCATCTCTCTTCAAGTTCCGGAGAGTCAGGAAGTGCGCATACCGTGGTGTAAATTGTTTTGAATAATATTGAAAGGAGCGTCTATCAGACATAACGACCATATCAGAGTGCACTGCGAGAATTATCACCGCCGAGCAAGCCACTGGATAAGCTTGACCTAAATAGAGAGCAGCTGCTACCCTCGTGCAAGTTCTTCTCGCCAAGGTGGGGTCTGATGCTGGAGTAACTTTGAGAATTGGATTCATTTCTCCTTCAGGTCTCGCTAAATTCAGTCATCTTGGAAGATTCTGGATGTTCTGAAACTTAAGATGACAGATACTTGACGGACTCCGAGACGGAGATCATCGACAGCTACTGCCTTGTTGAAATGTTATGTTTACAAGTAAACTAGCTCAACTTCCTGAAAAATAAATTGTACCGTATACTGCAGGAAGTGATGTACACGGTGTTCGCGGAGCTTCAAGACATCCAATGGGACTCCCAGTCACTCAGAGCGCATAATTGGTACTCAAAAATCTCAGCTTCATTGGTATATAAACCGTAGTAAGAGCACTCTCAATCTTCACTCGTCTCATCGACTAGTACCAACCAACTCACTCCC
The DNA here is from genome assembly GCA_027627405.1 of Leucocoprinus birnbaumii. Lineage (NCBI taxonomy): Eukaryota > Fungi > Basidiomycota > Agaricomycetes > Agaricales > Agaricaceae > Leucocoprinus > Leucocoprinus birnbaumii. The sequence goes on along the minus strand of JANIEX010000499.1, from coordinate 11,256 downwards.
AGTCTACTAAACATGTTCAGCAAATTCGCCTCTTTCATCACCACTGGTCTCGTCCTTGCCGGCGCTGCATCCGCCATGCCCGCTTCCCATGCCGTCGAGGAAAGGGCCGCGGTTGGTATTTCCATTTTCACTGTGCAAACAGAACTGAAGACCATCCACTCGAATAGGAAGCTGGCGTTAACATCCAGCTCTGCCTCAGCGTCAACTTCGGAAACTGTATCACCGTTCCAGCCGTCACTGGCTCCTGCGTCAACTTGGTCGGCGGCTTAGCTGGCTGGAACGACGACGTTTCTGGAGTCCAGATTCCTCTTGGATTCGTTTGCACCTTCTACGAGTACGCATCATATCGTTTCGGGATAGTAACAACACGATTAACTCTTTTCCACAGTAATTTCAGCTGCCTTTCCTCCGGCGCTTCTGATAATGGTGACTCTGTCACTTTACAGGGCGGAAATTGGCCCAGCTTCTTCTCTGTTCCTGGTGATAATGGTGTCAATGTTAACTGGAACGACAGAACCAGTTCTTTCCTTTGCACTCCTCTTATCTAGTTCAAAGAGGCCCAACTTGGTATTGTTTAAGTCCTTAAATCAGTGGTCTAAATTGGTATTGCTTAAATTGTTAAATTGTTAAATTGGAACGATATGTTTGAATATATAACTTTTATGTTGTGTCTGATATTTGAGGGGAATCTTAGTCAACTAGTCATGACTTGGCCCGGAGACGGTACACAAACTTATCGCACAAACCAAAAGGACGAAAAAAGGAAGCATCCCCCCGTGCAAGCTCATCCCAATTCAACGCCCTGTCCGCTCTTTCGTCTGCTTTCCTTTTATCCAATATACTGTAGCTGTCTATCCTGAACAAGTATTGCTTGAACACGGATAGACCCATATCTCAGAACCGAGCGGGGCACGCGTGACTGAGCGAGACTGAGCGGGGCTTGGCGTGATGAGCGTGAGCGCCACCCTCTCAAACCGAGCTGTCCTTAAACTCACTCCTCACTTGCACAGTTGATCTAGTGCATATGGATCGTCGGTGAAAAAAAAAAACAGAAACACTTGTCACAAAACGTACTTTTCCGACTCTCGTCCCTCGTGATCCTCCGCCTCCGATTTTCAAGCACCCCGCAATAGCAGTGCTCCAAACCTGAGTTTCCTATTGTTATAACGACTCTACGCTAATCGCCCATCAAGCCCGGAGAAGACCTGCACGATTCGCCATCGTTTTGTCGGCGAGCCCTCAACTTCTCGTCGAGGTACTCTCAGTAGGATGACATCGATATCAAGATCTAGCATTATATTTCACTTCCAATTTCCAAAGAGCTAGAAACAAAACCCTAAACCCACGCTCAGGGTAAATAAATAAGTAGTACTACAACACACCAAAGCCAAAATCCTAGAAAAGGTATCCTATATGCGTATATGCGTATATGTTCGAGTCAACGCGGGAGAATCGAGAGAAGGCCAGCACGCTAAAACCGCAGTCGAAGATAAAGCAGGGTGATCAAGGGACGCGTCGAAACGCAGATCACGGACTATTATTACCACGGCAGTCTAGTCGAAACTGTTCGCCCAGGCAGCTATATCAAACGTCGAAACCTTCGCATCTTGTACCCATTTATAATTCTGCCCAAATCACCCCATCAGCACTCCTCCCACCCCAAATTCAAATCACACAAAAAAAGTGCAGCTCACCAAAAGCGTCCCAGGCGTCCCCCGCATCTCAACCTCCTTCTCCAAACACGCATCCACAAACTCCTCCGCCTCCCTCGCAAACCTGCCCTCCGTCAGCCTCGGCGCCGGCTCCCTCACGATATGGTGCATCAGCTCGATAATCGACATCGTCATCCCTCCGCCGTGTAAGCTGACGCCGTTACTCTTTCGTCGGGTGTGTTGGCCTTTGCGTTGATGCGTCGTTGGTGTGCCTGCGGTGGAGGTGGTGTGGGAGGAGGGGAGGTCGGCGTAGGGGTTGAGGTGCATGCTCGCTGTAGCTGCTGTGATAATCATAACGCTCTCTTCGTCTAAATCAGGTAGCCGATTCGCTCCCGCTGCAGCTGAAGGCGAAATCGGCGAAGCGACGGTGGCGGTGGAGTTGAAATCGGCATCGGAGTCGTCAAAGGAAGAGTCGGAGAAGGGGAAGCGGCCGGTGGCGAGCTCGACGAGTGTTATGCCGAGGGACCAGATGTCGGATTTGACGGAGTATTCGGCGCCTTGGATTCGTTCGGGCTATTGACGGGTGAGTGTTATATGAGTGCTGGGTGGACAGAGAGGGGGGTGCTTACGCTCATGTAGATTGAGGTACCGACGAATGTATTTGCTATAGAGTTGATAAGTTCCCCTGACACTCCAAAGTCGCATAATTTGATTTGGCCTTGAGTGTTACACAGTATATTCGACGGCTTGATATCTATCACCCAACGTCAACGCCCTCTCTCTTATCAGAATGAATAAAAAACGAAACGCAACGCACCGCGATGTATAATCCGATGAACATCATACAAATACGTCAACCCCTCCAACACACTCATAGCAACCCTAGCAACCACCTCCACCTGAATGGGCCCAATCTTCTTGTATATCGAATCGAACGAGCCCCGGTCGGCGTATTCCATGCATATGCAGATGTTGGGATCGGAGAGGTAGGAGCCGTAGCACTCGATTATGTACTGCGAATTGCACTCGTGCATGATCTGCAGCTCGCGCACGATTTGTTTTCGGATGCTGGGTTTTGCGTCTATGAGCACGACCTATCGGCGGGCATGACATCACGGGGAAACGTCAGTTCGTCAGTTATGAGAAAAGGGGAAGGATGATAAGATACCTTTTTAGCCATGATGATATCGGTATCACGATGTCTAACGAGTGACACGCTCCCACCATTTCCCTGACCGATCTCTCTAATATGGACCAGCTTCTCATTCTGCAAATCCAAACTCTTCCTCTGCGGAAATCCAGCTATAGTCTGTGTGATAGTAGCCCGGATCGCACTGCGTTGCTGCGACGTCACAGGTGTATCGCCCGTACTCGACAGCGGAGCATTCAACGCTGAGGGTAATGGCGTACCGCCTTCGACTGAGCCGAAGCCTAGACCCACTGGGTTGCTCGCTACTGTGACTGTGGATGTGGATGTCGTTGAGGTTGAGGTGGACGAAGCTGTGGATGCGGTGGTGGATGATGTGCCTGGTGGACCTGGTGGTGCGCGACGGAAACTGGAACCAGGGGACCCAAGAGGGAGTTGGTTGAGAGTAGGCCCTGATGGAAGTTGTAGAGCCTTGAAATTACGCTTCGTGCGGAGAGGACGGGGTGGAGGAACAGACATTATAGAGGCTAAGATGAAAATATAGCCATGGTAACCGATTTTGGAATATTTAATCTTTTTACCAATTAACACACACATTGATGTGTGCAAATACGTACATACAAACTTGCACTCACACTCCATGGCGTATATTTCGTTGCCGGTGGTGACGGTGCAGCACGATTTTCGGGATGTGATTAGGGATGTGGATGCGGGTGTTGTGCCGGTGGACAAGTTCTGGGTGTCGTGTTATAAGAGTGGGGAGCCGTCGGTGCATGCAAAGGTCGAGGTTGAGTTGGATGAGGTTGATAGAAATTTAGTCAGGTTCAAATCGAGGGAAGGGGATGTGGAGTTTGCAAATGCGAATTCAGTATGTGGTCCGTTTGTAATCTGGGACATTGGCTTAGAATGGTAGGGGTACAGTGTCGAGTCTAAATCTCTGGATATTCCGCCTACGACGGTAATCCTCTCCGCCCAAGAGTACAAAGCCAGTGAAGGGAGAGTAAGTGGTTTTACGATTATCTGCGATCGTGGTCTGACGATATATAGCCTCAGCGGATCACTGCATTTGATGTTTCTCCTGACGGCACAAGATTCGCGACTGGGCATCTCGACGGCTCAGTTCAGGTCTATCCACGCCTCCCCACAAGCAAACGCAAACTGACATCTCAAAACCACACGTCTCCAACATCACCTCGCTCACCTTCTTCCCTTCCTCTCGCGTGCTTCTCTCATCAGGCGCGGACTTTGGACTCACAATCCTCTCAGCAGACTTTCCGGACGGAGAGGCCACGACGAGGATGCACCCCGTCCGTGTGTTGCGAGGACACACACGATCAGTGACGTCAGCCAGCATTCTCGGCCTCGGAAGAAACATCGTCTCGTCCTCGATGGATTCCACGCTCAGGCTATGGGACGTGCCCAGTGGCGGCGTGATATCCACGATCCATGCCTCCGCCGCCGTGCTGTGTACAACTCTAGGCGCTAGAATACCCACACCACCCGACGGCGAAGATCTTCCACCATCAGAAACGCCAGACGAACGCGAAACGGCCGACGTAGCGCAGACAGTGACATACGCTGGTCTACAGAACGGCTCCTTCGAAGTATTCGACCTACGATCCAAATCCTCAATACACAAATCTCCTTCCTCCTCGTCTTCTGCATCAATCAACGCCATTTCATGTCTCCAGTCCCAAAACCTGCTCGCCACCGGCGCCTCTGATGGCATCGTGACCCTGTATGACGTTCGGTCACTCTCATCACCACTAACGCTCTTCCGTCGCAACGAGGCTAGTATCACCGACATCGAGTTTGCACCTCAAGCCAATCGAGACACGAGTAGTGAGGAGGGATACAACGTCGGTTTAGCCATAGCCACAGCTGATGGTCTACCTTATGTCGCTAGTCTGATACCAGAGGGCCCAGGAGTACAAGCCGAGCTGATCGGTGTGGACTGTGACCCCGTCAGAAATATTCGTGTGCGCGCTGATAAGGGTTTGGAAGTTTGGACAGCGAGTGACGATGCAATTGTTCGGCAGTATATTTTGTAAATAAGTAACAGTAGAGGGTATCTTGGAATTGAAATGAGCACTGCGACCCTGAAATAAGGAAGTTGACGGGCCAGTTGATCTAGGCACCATATTTGCACATATTTATATCAGGGATCAATACGAGCCAGGTGATCCTACTCTTCGTTTCACACCAACTGTTTCTCCAACCTGAGTCTGTGAAATCAAGCTAACTCGCAGTCCGCTTGCGCACGGCTACGGCTTGCCTGAATACAGACTATTCAATTTTGCTGCATAAGATGAACCTTCAGTCTACGATCACCCCAGCTAGTAGAGCCCAAGAACAAGTACCTGCATACGTGCAACAACTGATCGAGGAGATCAGAGCTCACCATGGAACAACTAGTGGTACCGAAAATCAGGATGACCAACGATTAGTGGGTTAAATTTCACCTGCGTTCTGCGTTCACTGGTGGCTCCAGTCTACTATTAGCTTGGGTTGCAAAGACTTTTAGCACAACCCCTCAGAGTTGCATACGAAGGAGTGATAGGGCTCAATGCAGATGATATGCGGCCACTTGTAAACTACATAGACGAGGTGTGATATTACCAGACACGCGCCAAACTCCTGTCTGATGCTTTCAAACGAAGGCCATTAAGAGTAGCCTTAAAGAACCCAAGCAACGATCTCGAGCGCTAGCTTTACTTCCAAAAGTTATTGCGTCAACGCACATCTTTCCTGAGCGTCTTCTCACTAAACCCGTGCCATATCAGCACAGACCACGCGCTCATGGAGGGTTTGGGCTGGTGTACCAAGGAGTAGATCCAACCTTATGCGTCAAAGTCATCCAGCAGGTCGACATGAATGCTGTTGCAGTAAGCCTCTCTGGCTGTATATGAAGTAGAAACCTCACTCTCGTTGGCATAGCCCTGGATTAGAGAGCTGATTCTTTGGGCGCACTCGGAGCATGAAAACTTGCTACCATTTAAAGGAATGTTTTTCGAGAATAGCGAAAACAATCTTCGGCATATCTGCCTTGTGTCACCATTCATGGTAAATGGGAACTTGAGCGAATACGCACCCCATCTCAACCAAAAAGCTCGCTTGCCTCTGGTGAGTACCATCCTCCTCCTTCCGTTACATCCCTAATAAAAGAATGGTCTGTGGTCCTAGTTGTTTGATGTTGCCAATGGCTTAGACTTCTTACATGAGCTAGGCATCGTGCATGGCGACTTAAAAGGGGTACAAATAGTGATGCTACTACTGGGTTCAAATGCTGATTAACGCCATCACAGCAAAATGTCCTGATTACTGGCCAAGGTAGAGCGATGATCACCGATTTCGGATCATCGCGTGTCTCTTCTACTACGGCCTCCACCACTAAAAATGCCTCATTGACAATCAGCTTTGCAGCACCGGAGGTGGTCGTAGGAGGTGAAAAAGCAAGCAAGATGTCTGATTTATGGTCCTTTGGATGTTTGACTTACGAGGTATTCCTTACTTGGGTATTTGACATGGGGCGTATCGCTCAACAGCCGGCAATGAATTAATTTCAGACACTCTCGCGAAAGCGACCCTACTACCAGTATAGCTCAAATCAGATAATCTCCCTCTTGTTGCGGAACGAGCCTCCTTCGCGACCTGGCCTTGTGAAAGCTTCCCGCCGCGGGCCTGGTCAGGACTCGGAGTCGGATGAAGACATGGACGATTTCCTTGAGGATCACAGCTGGGATCCAATCGACGATATAGCATGGGGCTTGACAATACGCTGTTTTTCACCTCTCCCCAGAGATCTACTCGAACTCAGGATCATCCAGAAAGAGCTCCAGGCCATGATTAACAGCGACCGAGGCCGTGGCTCAGTCCCGGTCAATATTGATCCCGCGCATTCACTTGTAAAAGGAGATTTCGATCTCCAACTTAACGCGGAGCCCTCGCCAGAGATTTTATCATCAGGCGACCAGTCGTATGACGAGCACGCACAAATGACAATCGATCACCCCGAGTTGAAGTCCGGCACAAATCAGGTACCATCCGAACGGGAGCTAGATAACATGGCGATGATCGAGTTTACGACCTCTACTGCTGCCGATGCGATTGATGCTGGCTCCCTCGCACCTGCAGGATCTTCGATAAATGCTCCTTCAAGTGTGAATGTCAACTTCGGGGACATTGATATTGATAGTGTGTCTTCTGAGTGGGTGAAGAAAGGAGACGATTGGTTCGCCATATCGAACCCCCGAGAGTTCAATGTTCAGATTATGCATACGTTGCAGCATGAAAGGTGTGTTTTACAAACTTTCTCGAGGCTTGGGGAGTATCCTCTGACATCGGAAATAATTTGCAGTGTGGTATGTTGTGTCCGATTCTCGGCAGATGGCAAGTACCTTGCTACAGGCTGCAATAGATCTGCACATATCTATGATATCAAAACCGGCCAGAGAATACGGTGAGTAGATATCACTGATGCTCGACATATCTCTCCGTTTGTTTAACTGAAATTCTTTTTGTATTGTAGGCTGCTCATACATGATACAAGTTCTTGGAAAGGTACGGCATACACTCGAAGTGTACAGTTTAGCCCAGATGGCAAATACTTGGCCACTGGATCAGAGGATAAAAAGATCAGGGTGCGTTTTTCCCTGACAACTTTGGCTCCGCAGATTCATTCATGTTCTGTTTCATAAAGATTTGGGATATCGCAAAGAAAACCATTCGCAGTGTTTTAGACGGCCATCAACAAGAAATCTACTCTCTTGATTTCTCACCCGACGGCCGTCTCCTCTTTTCAGGTTCTGGCGACAACACCGTGCGAATTTGGGATATGGTAGACGGGACTTCTAAGGTTCTGACCATAAATGATCACGATTCCTTGAACAACGATGCAGGTGTGACTTCCGTCGCGATAAGTCCCAATGGTCAATTCGTCGCCGCTGGGATGTTGGATACAGCTGTCAGTATCTGGGATGTTCAAAGCGGAACTTTGGTTGAGAGGTTGAGAGGCCATGGGGATAGTGTTTACAGTATCACTTTTACGCCTGATGGGAAGGGTTTGGTTAGTGGGAGTTTGGATAAGACGCTAAAGTATTGGGATATTAGTAATTTTCTGGCGTTGGAAAAGATGGCAAAGGAGGGGAAGAGTGATGATAAAGGTAGTCCTTGTACGATGAACTTTACTGGGCATCGGGTGCGCTTTCCTCCTCCCGTCTAATCATTTAAACCACATATATTGATGTGGGATTGTGATATAGGACTTTGTCTTGAGCGTGGCTGTATCGCACGATGGTCGATGGATCGCATCTGGATCTAAAGATCGTGGTGTACACTTCTGGGATGCGAAGAACGCTCTTGTACAGTGTTTCCTTGGGGGCCATGCGAATTCTGGTGCGGCTGCGAAATATTTGTTCGAATCTTCTAACTGATACAATGTTCCCCAGTCACCTCTGTTGATTTGAGCCCCACTGGAAACATTCTTGCAACAGGTAGCGGTGACTGGCGAGTGAGAATTTGTAAGTCTTGGAATCCTTAGGTCGCCTCAGCCGCACTGAGTCGCATAACCAGGGACCTACAGCTCCACGTAACACGTGCTTGATTCTTTCCTTGGGCCGGATACGCGGAGATCAATATTGAAATTGAGGTACTATCTGGCACACCAAGAGCTCCACTAGTATGATTCTTGATTCGAGTATAAAAAACCGAATTGATGCCCCCTCCTTTATAAAACAAGTGTCATAATGTATAGGCGACTTTTTTGGCGTTAAAATTTGAGATACAATACGATATTTCGGATTTTTGAAGCAGGAGGGAAGAACAGATTCGTCTGAGGGAGTCAGTCATTCAAGGCGGTTATATGCCTTGTTTAACTATGTTGTGATTAAGGTTGTGTCGAAAGTTGAAAGTGATAGCTAAGCCAGGCCTGAGCCGGCGGTGCCGGCCCCTAGTAGTAGAGGGTATCTCGGAATTGAAATGCGCGCTGCGACCCTGAAATAAGAAAGTGAATGCTGTGTTTTTGATTGATGATGCACGATGTTGGTGTGTGACCGCATCCAGTGGGCTTCTTTGCCCACCTTTGTTTCCCACAACCCACCATGTTCAACCACCGTCGACAGCGCCAGGACGGCTCAGGTCCCTCTGCCGCAGACGGTGGTCCATCTCCTGTATGTCGTTGCTTATCTGAACCATCACGCAGACTCACGCGGCATGAAAGCCTGTTTCTTTGCCCACTTCAGGGGGCACCGGCGGAACTGGGCCTACAGGTCCTCCAGATTCTGGCTCTCCATCAACCGAGTGCGTCCATTCTAAACCATGTTGCTGACCCTCCTGTCTCATAACATACGCTATCGCCGACTACCAGTCCAGTAACTTCACCACCGGTCACGATTTCTGACCCACCACCACCGTCCTCTCAACCTCCGACGACACCGCCTTCCTCAGCTGACCCTTCGACGTCACGGATAACCACTCCTTCTTCAAGGGTGGAAGAATCGACGTCGACGTCAACATTTGTGCCTACGAGTACTGTTGAGACTAGCACGACTACTCCGCCTCCGCCTCCACCGAGTTCGACTACGGAGTTTGTGGAGTCTGCTACGTCGACTGTGTCGAGTACTTCGTTTACGACTATCGTTACTACTGGAGCTGATGGATCTGTGTTCACTGTGCGTATCTCCCCCTCTCAAGTTCCCTTTACCCTCGTCCCATAACCAAACTGAATTTGATTTCCTTGACTAGACGACGTCGGCATTACCTACATCACTATCAACCGCCCCACCTAACGCACACCAATCCAACCGAGTCCCCATAATCGCAGGAACGACAACAGCGGTAATAGCCGTCCTGCTCATCCTCCTCGGCGTCCTCTTCCTCTATCGACGGAACAAGCTTCGTAAACTATGGGATGAGATCGCGTCTCGGAGGAATCGTGGGAGGAGAGAGCGTAAAGGGTTATTAGAGGATGAGGATTTCGACGACGATATACCTGGCAGTGGCACGGGGACCATGAGCAGCAGGGGAGGGGTGGGGATGCGGATGTATAGAGATGAGGAGGGTGGGTCGCATAGTCGCGCGAGCAGTGCTGCCAGTTCCAGGTTCGGCACTCGACCTGGCGTAGGAGGCGCATTCCTCCCCCCATCGACATCTTCAAATTCTTTCTACCCGACACACCCATCGACAGCTTATCACCCACCACAAACGCCCACCTCCTCGTCCTTCCTCCACTCCCACTCCCCAACATCAACCTCGACATACCCGCACGACAGAAACCTCTCCTCGACCTCGCTTCGCACACACTCACCTGCACCGTCGCTCTTCCGCGCGAGGGCGTCGGAATCAGGTTCGATATTCAGAGAGGAGGGTGTATGGCCGCCGCCTGGTGAAGCTAGTGAATTCGTTGATCCGTTTGTTGGGCATGTTAAGAAGGTTAGTGAGGAGGTGAGTGTCGGTGGAGAGGTTGGGAGAAGTGTGCTAGGTGTTATGGGTGCTGCTGCTCCTACTACTGGTGCGGGTGCGGGTGCGGCGACTTCGCTGAGGAATTTATCGAGTTCACCTTCGCCTACGATGATGGCTCGACAATCACCCTCCCCTACTATGGCTACGACTACTCCATCGACGAGTACGCCTACACCCGCTCTTCATTCATCTATACCAATCGGATCATCATCAAACGCAAATGCGGGTGCGGGCATACATGACCGCAGCACTATCGGTGGCACTGGTACCAATCTTGCCGAAATAAATTCCCTTACCCCTCACGCGGCCACCCCTCGCGCAACGGCCATGGCCATGGCTGTTCCGCAGAAAAGTCATTCGAGACAATCGTCGGCAGGTTCGAATGGCAGATCGATATCGCCCATGCCTGTTTCGGGTCCGGTGCCTTTGAAGAGTATATTGAAGAAGAGTTCGAATGGGTCGGGTATGGTAGGAGGGGCGTCGCCTACGTCACCGAGCTCTGGGTTCTCGAGGTCGAGTCCGAATTACCAACCTAGAAAAATGTCGAGTTCGGGATCGATTGATCTTACGCCTACACCTACGCCACTTGCGCGCTCCACGTTCTCCGCACAACCAACGACAATCAGCACTACACAACAAGGGCAAGGACAAGGGCAGGGACAGACGAGTAGGAGTAGTACGATGGGAACGACACGAACGAACACCTCCGAGTCGATGTATTCAAACTCGACGGCTGACGCTGATATGAGTGGAGAATTTGGCTTTGTCAGTGTTGGATCTACACCACCTCCACCCCTCCCCTCAATACCCTCACTACCCTCCGCTCCTCCGGCGAGTGTATCGCCTAGGGATGCTCATAACAGTCCCAGCGGTGGCGTAGGGCTGCCGCCTGGTGCAGCGAGGAGTATAATTCCCGGCTCTAGATTAGTTTATCTCGATCAACCGCACGAGCCGCCGAGGCAAAAGTCGGCTTCGGACTATGGGTCTGGGAATGTGCCG
>JANIEX010000498.1:16641-29043 GCA_027627405.1 Leucocoprinus birnbaumii | reverse complement strand
TGAACGTCCAGCCAAGCGCTTCAGGTCTGCTACTACGCAGGGCCCGTTGCGTCGCCAAATCCTCCTCACAGTGGGTGATCCCACTGTCAGATTTGACTTCGACCAGGTCACCAAGACGGTGAACAGGTCACTCTCAAATGCGAAGGAGACCCTTCACGTCGAATCCACCTCCTCGGCTTACGGCGGTTGGTCTCTCCTGACCACCGAAGTAGCCAACGTCCACCAGCTGGACATTGTGCAGAAATGCATCGTCTCCAAGTTCAAGCTTACCACCTCTTTTTTGTTTTTTTTTTTTAAATCATAATCTTATTCATGGTGCTTGATTGCAGTCCGCATTTCTGGTGTAGAATACAGGACACCGCCTTTGGCGGTGTTAGTAACTACAACTAAGTATCTAGTGATATGAATAAGAAGGGCCAGAAAGGGAAAAAGGGAGGGGCAACAGAAACAAGAACAAAAAGAAGAGGGTAACGGAAACAATGAAGAAACCCCAGAAGCAAGGGGTGTGAAAGACCTGAAGGTTGCCAAAACACAAAACTAAAGATAACAATCAGGAGAGAAATACAAACACAATAATACCGGGTAGCCAGCCTGGAGTAGAGACCAGCGCTAACACCTACTAAGTAGTGTTCTTCCTCTCACTATAATGCCTCTTGATCCATGGACGGTCAAAGCGGTGACGCCAGAAGGGGCATCAGCGGTCGTTGGCAGGGTGGGTCTTGCCGCAGTTGATACAATGGGTGCCGTGGGGACAGGGCTCACTGGAAGGGGTGGCGGCTACAGGAGGCTTAGCCTTAGGATTTTTCTTGCAGCACACCCGTGATTGCAATGATTCTCAGCGCGATGGGGGCTGGAGCAGATGGGACACCTTGGTGCAAAGAACCAGCAGGTGTTGGTGGTGTAACCCCAGCACCAGCAACACTGACACTGCGGCATACCCGGGTTAGCACGTGCAGCCCTAATGGGGCAAGCAATTGTGCCGATCTGTAGAGACTTACCAACTAGGGCTTTGACGTTAGCCCCAGACTGGGAATCGTGAAGGTTGACCCAGACGATCAACGTATCAGAAGTGGGGGAAGCCCGCATGACATGAGGAGTGGATGTGAGGTCAAATGATGACGCCATTGGTGACTTCACCATGGCATCGCGGATGACAGTAGGGGTGATCGCCACTTGGGTAGAACCAGTGCCGATAAAGCAGGGGACATCAAGAATCTTGATGTATGATTTTGATCAAGGGAGGAAGGCCTGGGCTCCAGGGAAATTCAGCACCTTGTGGATAGAAGCCGTGATGATGACAAGATTGTCATCAGTTGCAACCTGATTGGCCGATAAGAGGATACCCTCATATATAGGCCTGAATGATGGACTCAACATGAAGCGATTGCTTCGCTAGAGCCCAGTTGATCTCCATGATAAGGAGGGGGAAAGATGTTGTACTCGGGATATGATCCTTGAGTGGGACAAGAATCTTGCGGTGGCACGGTCCAGAGGTTGTAGACTTCGCCTTGCGGTGCCCGTCTGGAGAGGGCTCGGCAGCACGGTGCATAGCAACAATGCGCTCAGGCTCGAGGTCAGGCATTGTCTTGGTCAGCTTGACCAATGACAATGCAGATTTGGCAGCAGCAGCATAGGATAGCTGTTTAGGCGGCGGAGGCAGGCAACGAGGAGACCTAGGGGGTCGGGCTGGGGGTTGAACTGTGGATTGAACCAGGGGAAGGACTGGTGACTGGGTAAGCTTCGGTGTGGTCTCACCTGACACTGAAGCGGTGTCTGGACCTGGAGAAGATCCAGTGTCCATATTGACGTCACCGCTTGTGTCAGCAGTTCCATGGGTGGTTACCAGCGCTTCCGCTGACTGGCAGTCAGTAAACCGGTGAAACGAAAGGCCTACCCCCTTGCAAAACGGGAGGCCCAGAGAGTTGACAGGCGAGTTCATAAGCCCAGGAACCATCCATGCAACGTGTATGAGATCGAAAACCTGCCTAGCCAAGGCGAGAACATCATCTGGATTCTCCCAATCATCATCGCTTGCAACCCACACACAAAGAGTCTCAGTTAGATTGTTGAGGCACCACACTAACAACACTGTCTTGTCCTTAGTTGGGCTGTAGTCAGCCACATATGAGGTAGTGGCCACTGAGATAGCGGGAATTGCCACGATTCATCAGTGACTGGACGGGATGGATGACTCCTTTGGACTGAATGTCACCACGCAAGATGGCTGCCTCAACATCAGAAGACATCGGGGGGGAGTTGGGAATGTTAAGAGGGACAGGTGTAACAATACAATGTGGAAACATAGCTAGTAGAACTACGAACCAACAAAATTGTAAAACGATGATGGTGGTAAGAAGTCAAGGAGGGGTGTGTTTGTGATGTGTTGATGGACTTGGAGATCATGTGAGGCTTTCTTAGTCAGTAGATCACATGACTGTATGTTGAACTTGCCTGTGGACACTTTCTTGACTCTCAGTCATTTACAGTTGTCCACAGGTGAGCCCAAGTCTTAGAGTTGTGAATATAGTCATTTACAGTTGTCCACAGTGTCCTGTGTGATCTGTTCGCTCTCTGAGTGATTTCTGAGGTCTCTAGAGCTCACCACTGCCTCACATTTTAATAGAGAGACCCCCAGTACCTTCTGGGCAGGGCGAAGAGTCAAGTCAGCAGTAGTATTCTGACAGAGAGAGGGAGTGGCTGGAGCAGAAGACCCTTCAGCAGCTCAAGCTTGGGTACCGGTAACAGCAGCAGAAGTGACAGGCCCTTCAGTCTCAGCCTCGCTCTTGACATCCTCATCCTCACTGCCCTCAGCTCCCAGCAAAGAATTGTCCTTGCTATAGCCGTCTGAAGACCCTGTGTCATCCTGGTTTTGCTGGTCAGTCAGTGAATTGGTAGCTGACAGTGGCCAAGCATCAACCTCCATGGGAAGAGCAGACATCAATGCAGCGAGTGGCAGTGTTGCAAAGATAGTCAACAAGGCCTCAGCAGCGGCACGGTGCAGGCTTCTGTCCAAAGGAAGAGGGAGATTGTACTGAGTAAGGTTGTAACAAGGGAGCCAATTGCGAACAACAGACAGAGTGGCCTCAGCACCTGGAGAGCCCCATAAGCGAAGGCCTTGATGATAGGTTGCAAGGAGTTGAGGATTGTAGTGAGGTTGGTTAACAGAGGAAGAGGGCAGGGCCAACATGTCAAAGAGGAAGAAGGTGGCGGAATAGGGAAGAGATGGGAGAACTTGTTCAATTTTGAGTGGAGGCCTTTTAAAGGCCATCCAAAAAAGAAATAAAGTTAGAAAGTGCTTGGTTTAACAGAAACAGCGAATTTGAGAGTAACATAAGATGTGCTTCTTGAAATTGCTAGAACAAAAATGGATAGGCCAAGATCACCAATCATTGATCCAATCAGAAATGGCTAAGAATGAGCAGTTGTCACATTCTCTAGTGATCACAGCAGCCTAGTATACAGAGGAACAATACAGAGTTTGTCAGCAGAGAGTTCAATACCTTCGAGGAGACTGAGGGCAGTCATCTATAGTGAGAGGGAGATGTGACAGCACAAAACATTTTGGCTGTGTATTCATGCAAAATAATACAATATTGCACTTAATCATCCGCTCTCGAGTACTTCATATCAAAGATCTCACACTATAGAAAGACACAATTCCAATTGCAAAGTCATCTCGCAAGCTCTCTTGAGACAGCCAGTGTTAAGTGGTAATCTCTCAGTTATGATTGGTTCTATATTTGTTTGCAGGACTCCACTATGATGTCATGGTGATGTCATACCTATGTCATAGCTCCACAGTGTTCATGTATATATAGCCCCCTCATGTTGTCTGTTGCCCCTTGTCAGGTTGGACCTGTTATACTGTTAAGCATGAAGAAATGCCTAAGAACGATATCCGACATTAGTGATTGGAGCGGAAGAGAGCGGAGAAACGACGGATGGATGGAGTACAGAAACTCCGATTGGGACCGACAGAGGAATTCAGAGGAGTGGAGTACGAGAACTCCGATGGATGCCAACGGGAGTAGGTCTTGGCCTCAGCTTATGTGCTGTGCCTTCCACTGACGCGGGACCTGGATTTCGGATACGACGGAGGAGAACGAGATAGAGATCGAGTATAAGGATGTAGAGGAGAATAGGAGGAAGCTAATTCGATTATCAGACTGAGGAGGTCAGATACAGAGGTAGCGGGTTAAATACAGAGAGTCCTAAAGGTCCGAGCGGCTATGCTAACAAAAGATAATAATAAAGGTATTGTCCGACGGAGGTGAGCGGAGCAGAACAAAAGTAACTACGGAAACGGGGAAACAGAAACAAGACGTCAGGAGTGTGACAGGCAGTGTAGTAGCTATGTTACAAAGAATGGACGATAACAATAAAGGGGAAACGAGGGGAGCCAAATAGGAGATAGAAGAAAACAAGTCTGATGTAGTCCGACGTTACCGAGCGGAGGAAAGTCAATGATCGAATTTTGGACAAGTCCAGTGAAAAGCGGCGCCGGTCGGGGCTCTTGAGACGGGATATGACATATACATCCTGCTTACAGCCTGCTCTCTGGACCTCAGCTCCACTGCAGTGATCTTGCCTTCTAGCACTTCAGGAATTATTCCTAACAGCCAGGTCAGAGTAGCTGCAGCTATAGTATAACATCAAGACTTAGCAGCGGTGGTTGGGGTGTATAGCTTATGACTAGTAGCAATCTCACCCTTTCAATAATGGGCTATGATCCATTGTCATCACAGTTGATTGAAGTGTTATCACGGAACTCAGTAGCGAGTGTGACTCTGATCCAATATTACTATTTATAGTGATCCCCATCAGTGACATCAGTATCATCTCTTTAGCTTGCGACATTCAGAAAAAGATCATGTTTGTGATCGCAGATCTTGGTATAATAGCTACAGTGATTGAGTACAAGTTGAGACGGATTTTCGTCGAGTGCCATTTTCTCCCTTATTTCATAGTCAAGTATCAATTTAATGTACGTATCATGTGAGAGAACATCTGAACTATATATTAACAAAGCATTGTTACTATCGGGCTTGAGTTGAAGGAAAAAACACATATAGATGGAGGCCTGTCGGTTTTTTGGTTTCTGCACAAGTTGAGATGCATGTGACATTCCATATATAGAGATGTGACACACACCAATTAGGGCATCACACCCATCAAGGTACCTCATCATTATCATCCATCTCATCCTCGTCGTGTCCTCCATCACCATCTGCCTCCAGGAACTCAGATAGGAGTGGTTTTCAAGGTCTGTTGGGCTTGGGGGGCCAGTCACGCTTAGGTACCCGTTTCAAGGCCAGTTCACCTGTCTCTTCCTCCCAAGCTGCATACTTGATGGTGTACTCGCTCTGCATGCTCTGCCATCGCTCTACTAGTTATGCTTGAGCCTCCTTTTTCTTTTCCCGTGTTTTCTTTCTCATCTCCTTCTCCTCTGCCTTCGCTTTCTTTTGTGCTTCCTTGGCCCGGAACCTTTCAATAATAGCCTCATCTGTGAGTACAGCTCCTCCTCCATCAATATGAACACCACTATTGTCGCTTTCTTTGGCATTTTTCTTGAACAGGATACCATGCATGTGCTGTAAGTGAAGTCCTTGGAAGACAAGCTGTGCATTTTGGGATGTTAAGCAAGCTCGGTGAGCTTCAAGGTGAGTCTTGGCAACAGTGAGCTGGGTCCGAAGCTCATCAAGCTCAGTTGCATAGGTCTGTTGAGAAACCCACCCAGCCGTAGGTCGATCCTTCACAAGTGACCAGTCTATTGGTGGAAGAGAGGGTGGAAACTCTAGGAAAGGAGGGGTGACTTGAATATCCGAGGTATGTGTGTCATCGGAGACTAAGAAGGCACCTGATGATGTTTCCCCCAGGTTTTGACAGAGTACTCCCAATCTCTCCGCTGGAACCTCTAGATTCAGCAGAGTTGGATCAATTTGCACATTTTCTGTATCGTTGGTAGTGTCCGGGTATGCTCAAAAAGCATTTAGAATCGCCTTAACGGGACTAGGTTGGGGGAGGGGAAATGTTCCTTTCGAGGACGAAGGAAGGCTGGGTTTCATTTGGTCTTCAGTGATCACAGTTGGGTCGTAGGGGTATACACCTGTAGCTTGGAATGCTGCTTGTACAGTTTCGATACTGAATGAATTATTGAATGCCGTGCCGAAGAGCCCAGTGAAGTCGGCCTTCTTGACGTCACGGCCGTTATTGGCTTCGAAATTAGCCACCACCTTCTTGAATTCTTGCTTCATCTTGGCGAAACAAACCACGTCAAGCCCCTGTAAGGCATGTGTGCAGTGGGGTGGATATCCCAAGACAGTGATGTTGTGTTCCCGAGCATACTCGAGGAACTGGAGTGTGTAATGGGAGTTGTGTCCATTGAGAATCAAGACCCTTGTTGAAGACTGAGTTTGTTCTCTTGTCTCTGCATCAAATACATCTTGCAACCACTTCAAACCAATATCACCATCTGTCCATCCTCGCTCTGAAACTGTAAAACTAATTTAATGTAAATATCTCAACTTAATATAATATTTTGAGACTAAATATACTCACAACGCATTTGCAACATTATTATCAGTCCATCTTGAATTCACTAATTTCCCTTTGTGAATAATCAGCGGCCGTATTGTTGAACCATCGGCGCAGATAGTAACAATAGCTGTAATATTCTCCCGGTCTCCACCCCCTCGCTTGTGCTGAACTTTGGTTCCTTGAGGCACATAGACCCTGTCCATGCCTGCATATGCAGTAGGAAATCCACTCTCATCCATTCCATAGATATCGGCTGGATGAGTTCCAGCATCAACTACATGTACCTTCAGAAGACCAAACCAAGATTTAACTGCATTTGGATTAAGGCATTGTGCACGTTGCGTTGCAAGAGGCTTGCTCCAGAGAGTCTGAATCTCTTCACAATGTCGTGTGAGAAGCCCATCAAGCCACCGCTTCCCAACAGGTTTGGCCTTTGATCCTAGCCGTGCTTCGAGAACACAATTTGCGTAATGCTCAATCTGATCCTTGGTCATGGGAAGCCCATGTTCAGCTGATTCAATGATGAGGGCAACAAGCATAGACTCCTCTCTGGGAAGGAGTTTGAGCCAGGCAGTTGAGTATTCCAGCATAGTTTTACCAACTTCAGTGACTAGTCAGTGTAACGTGCTCCTATCAACTCCATGGCGCGCTGCAGCTACAGCATAGCTAGCCTTTTCACCACGAGCCTTTGATTCAGCATAGTCGGCAGCTGCTGCCTGTAGTCGATGTTCCTGAGGTTCAAGCTTCTTCTGTTGCTTGACACGAGTGGACTGGGCGTGCTTGACCATTGAGGAGGGTAAAGTAGGGATTCTGTCATCTCACAAGAAATAGAATGACACTAAACATTATCCCTTCCATTCCAGAGATTCAACAGAGCGCGTCGCGTCCAAGTCGCGTCACAATGGAATGGAGTAGATTTCTTAATTAGGTATGACGTCATCACTCTGTCACACTTCATCACCAAACTTGTACCCCGCCAGAAAACACCAGATCCTGACAAAATCCCTTACCCCTCGGCTAAGATTACTGTGTTTTAGGAAACATTGGACATATATATATATGATTTGAGCAAAACTTCTTGAATCTGATGACCTCTCCAGGAACAACAGGCTCATGTTTGGCCAACAATCTGAATTTAGCCAAAAATCTAACTACTGATGTACCCGGATCTCGAGAACGGTGAGTCCGATAGGGGTGATCTTTGGATATGATATAGGAATAGGATCCTCCAGTATGTATATATATTTTCAGCAGATTTTGCTGAGAGGATGACATGTTATTTTGGTTTGTCTCAAGTTGTACTCAAATCTCAAGTTGTACTCAATCACTGTACAGCTATCCATTTGACTCAGCAGAGCTCACTAGAGGTTCCTCTCAAATATCACAGACAGCAATCAGGTAGCAACCGGTATATCTATAACTGGGCCAAGTACTAGCTAGATCAACCAAGTTAGTAACGCCCCTGAACTAGGATTATCAGACAAGCTATCACTAGCGAGCCAGATCTTTGCCAGGGTCCTATAGGCTCCGTTATCTATCACCAGACCACTCACAAGAGATGCTCACGTGTTTTGAGAAATCAGATGTTATGCACAGATATTCCTATTGGCTGATACCCTAATACTTACAAATCTATCTCAGTATTATTGTAGAATTTCTCCTTTGTATTTCTCCATTTTTCCATCTCTCAAACAATATAAAAACCCATCTCAAGAGTGTGGTCGAGCAAGGAATCTCACCTGCTAAGGCTACACTTAGAGATTGTACCAATGAAATCTGAGTGTGTAGTAAGAAGTGACTTGAGCATCCTTTGGTCTCAGACCAACTTCAGAGAATAAAATGCTTTTGTGAAACCAGCAGTAGCTTCAGATTCATACAAGTTCAGAAGTGTGAAGTGATCTTGAAAAGATCTACAGTTGTAGTATTGCAGCTAGTATCTCAAAGACTATAGAGTCAAGGTGCTAGTCAGTGCTAGTCTAGTGTGATAGTGTTGGTAGTCCTGAGAAGCGAACTCGCAAGACCAGTCTATTACCTTCATATTTTTAGAGGGATTTGTAGTTGTGCTTGCAACATAACGTGGATCTTAAGTCAGCTTGGTTGTAGTGTGTGTTTATTCTCTACTGTAGAAACATTATCTCTCGAGAATGTATTCTCAATATTGTGCATTACCTATTACATTCCCCCTTCTTGCAAAATACCTTTATATTGATTTGCCTCCCCACGCACTTGTTCAGTAGCAGAATTGTGATTGATGCCAGTCCCCTATCACTACACATACTATCTATTACATTTCTGCCCCCACACCGTGACTATTATTAGCCATGCTTCACAATCACTGCTATGGATCTCACGTTGGGTCTGAGGGTTCTCACAATTAATTTAGTTGTGAGACCTCTTAGATGCGCAATATTACTCTCAAAAGGCTGCAGTTTTACTATATGTTTCTGCTGCATGGAAAATAGGGAGAGAGGCTGCCCAGAACATGTTTTGCTCTAGCAAATTTGAGAAGTTCAACTTATGTTACTCTCGAGTTTGCTGTTTCTGTTGAACCGGGCACTTCTTAACTCTATTTCTTTTTCAGACGGCCTTTAAAAGTCCTCTCCCAAAATTGACAAAGTCCCCTCCCTCCTTTCCTCTGTACTTCCACCATCTCCCTCTCTGCCATTATGTCCTCCTCCTCCACTCTGGTCACTCTTGCTAACAGCCGTCAAGTCAGCGCTGCCATTGTCCAAGCCTAAAACAAGGTGCTTAGGACTTGGGGCTCCCCACAGGCCACAATTATGCTCAATCTGGTGCAAGAATGGATCCGCCCCCTGAGTGTCTCGCTGCTCAACCTTCCACTACCACCTGAACCCTCGCTCCACTCTGCCACAGTTCAGATCTTCAGCTCTCTCTATGCACTAACCTTGGCACCTCCCCCATCTGCTCCTTCTTCTCCTTTAGATACTGCTGTTGCTGTTGATCCACCATCTGCAAATGAGGCGCTTACTGCAATGAGCGACGTTGGCAGGTGCCTTAGTGATGCACTAGAGGGCCCCATCAAAGACAATATTTGCCAGATGATGCCTAAGGCTTTGGTTGTGAATACTCCAACCGCCTCGACTACTTGCCCAGTCATGTCCTCTTCAGGACCTGTGCAGCATAGCCTGCAGAAGCTGCCCAGCACCCCTTGTAAGTACCTTTGCCCTGCCATTGGCTATCAGGCTTTTCCTTAACTGGAGTGACCAGGTTCCTGGCATCACCAAACACCAGCTCGCCCCTCAAACATGCCTATGCCCAGCCCCTGTTTCCTCAAGCAGGCTCAGGTGGTAGGCCGTTTCAGTGCCCTCAATGTTGCACAACCATCTTATTCTGCTTATGAGGATGAGACTGTTGATGTCACCTCTGTCATTACTCGAACCTCCCTGTCTATGCCTGATAAAGTAAGCACTTTGTTACTCTCTACTACTGTCTGGGCTGATCATCTTTGTTGTCAGACTTGACTTTTGACTGCAGCAACCGTCCCGGACATTCTACCTACCACCTCTCCTAACTACAAGAGACTGGGTGGTAAGAAATCTGGAGCGTCAACTCACAAACCAACTGGTACTGGTAAGTTCTGTGCTAGCTGATCCTGTGTTTTTTCTGCTGACCAAAATTTTCTCTTAGACACTGCTGTACCATGTGTGGAACCCAAATGGGTACTTGTGAGTCCTCCTCCTGCCGTGGCTGACCACACCCCCATTTCTGAAGTTGTAGCTGAGGTTACCCCCTTATGTACTCTTTGGCCTCAGGTGTCTACCAAACAGCTGGTGAGTTCCCCTCCCCCGGACCACCCTTCGGCTAAGGTATCTCGAGAGGACCTTTCTAGTGATGTTGCCTGAAGATCACATGTTGAGGTCGAGCTCTCTCCCCAAGCCTCTCAGCACCCCTCCTCTTCTGTGCCAACTGCTGCTACACAAGGGTCATCTGCCAAGATGCAAATTAGTACTACTGGTTGTAAGTTTTTACTTTCAGCCCTTGACTTGACCACTGACTGACAATATTTCTAGAACAAAATGTGGCCAATTTATTCGGCCTCGAGAGTGGCAAGCCCTTCCTGGAGCTTGTCCCTCACCTCCTCGTGAAGCCTTCACTGGATGATCTGGTTCATCTTTCAAGGCTTCTATAATCTAACTCGACCTGACTGCTTTTTTTACTTAGGGTCCTGCTGGGGAGTTGAAATGTTTGTCCTGTGTCATTGGGTTCTCTGAGAACTGTGAGGTGCAGGTGTCTGCTGAAGAGCCTACCACTAGCGACCTGGCGAGGGCTTCAAAGCACAGTCTTGTCTCCGGCATGAAGCTGTGCCAATCCTGTGCATCTAAGCACTTGGCCCACTGTTCTCAACAGAAGCTGGCTGTACTCTGGGGTAACATGAGTGAAGCACTCCATCCACCGACTCTGATCAGTAACCAGTGTTAGTGATATCTACTACTGCTTTTCAAGAGCACTCTGCTGAGTTTTACTTAGACGTTCTCTCTCGACTCTCACACATTGCTACTGAATGGGATGAGGTTCATCATGCTAAGGCCACTCTCGATCATGCCCTCGCTAGATATCAGCACTCAGTTTCTGAGTTTGCTGAGGAGCTCCTGACTGCTGACAAGTATTTTGCCAATACCAACCCTGACTTCTGGGTTGACATTGGTTTAACTCAGTCTCAGGAGAGCACAGTCCTGATGCTCAATACAGCTCGCAATGCTCTTGATGGGCCAGAAGGAATGTCCCCACACAATGCTGCCTATCGCCTGTATAACATTCACACTGCTGCTGCTTTGGCGCTCATTGATGAAGATGCCAAGAGTTTCAGTATCAACCTGCCTAAGCCTCTAAACTGGAATGATCATCACAATCCTGTAGCTGCACAATTCATGATGCCTGAGCCTCCTAAGGCTAAGTCATCCAAGAAGGGTGCCGAGGGTAAAGGCAAGGCTAAGGCTGGTAACTAGTGGGCATTATCACGAGTTTTCCTGCTGCATTTGTTTTTTGGACTCATGATGTTTCTTTCTGCTATATGTTCTGGACTTCTCTATATAGCATTCCTGTCATGTATATCTTCATCATTTTTTGCTGCTATCTTTAGACAAGGACCTTTTTCTGCTACATTCTTGTTGCCATTCTAGAGATAGCTATCCTTTCATGTGTTATTTTCACTTTCGCTTCATTGCTTTTCTCTAGTCTGGACTCTCACTTTATCTAGTTGGCTTCCTCTCATGTTTTATTTTCACTCGATTTATATAGCCATCTAGATAGTGACTTCTGCTGAATGACATGTGCTTGCAGCCATGTGGCCACTTATAACTATCTGTGTGATTTCTCTACTGAGTGACTTAGGGCTGGAGTGAAACCTGGCCTTGAATGATCAATTGGATCACTGTTAATGATTGACATTTCCTGTCATCACTACTGATCTTAGTTGATCTAGTTATTGATCTGCAATGTATATTGCGTCTGCAAAAAATTCTAAGTCTGGTTTTGTTATCTATGGAATAGACATGGAAAGGGTTAAGAATAACTAGCAGGATGTTAGCCAATATAGCCATCAGAAAGGGGCAGGTCTTGGCCTCAGCTTGTATGCTGTGCCACTACTGCTGTTTGTGACCCAAACTTGGAAAAGTTGGATAATGATAGGAAGATTGATGTGACGGAAAATAGGAAAGAGAAGAGTTATGAGGGTAATAAGCACAATGGCTTAGTTGATTATCAAACTGAGGATTTTACAGCATAAACTACCAACTTATATAGGAGAGCAGATAGTTATGGTAAGCACAGAAAACAACAAAAGGTATAATAAGATAATTGTGTGTAAAATGAAATCNGAAATGTCAGGAAACTGTNGCACAGCGA
>JANIEX010000498.1:0-16636 GCA_027627405.1 Leucocoprinus birnbaumii | reverse complement strand
AACAAAGATGTCANTNNAANAATAGTGTNACTAGGAAAANAAGGAGNTANTATGAAATGGACGGAAGTAANGAGGCNATAGAAAACGTCTATGACGAAACAATAAGAAAGTGATAAAGATTTATCCGGCTTTTCCGCTCGGAAAGGAAAAGAAAGACAAGACGAAAATGTTCTAAGTTCGAAAAGAGAATTATCTGATGCTTCCGCCGGGTAAGTCGGAACGAGTCGTGACAAAAATGACTTAAGGGTCATGAGCAAGATTGGGAGACAATCTTCAAGGTCAGCGGATTCAGCGAAAGTAGTATTCCTAATTATACACCACCCCGATAAGTCAATCCAGCCCCATTTACATACTAGTTTGAAACAAATGGAAGACAAACAGTAACATCAGAAGTGTCTACCAGCGTCCTTGTACTCGATGCATGCCCCGTTATCATTATCATGTCTTGTGACAGATCAACTTATTAGTGCTATGTATTAGATGATTTCATAGCTGTATGACACTGCGTCATGTTCGGAGAGGAAGCCATCAGGAACCTCTGAGCCACTTAATGGGACATCACAGCCTCGGCGCTTTTCACACTCCTCTCACTCCTCCCATCTGCACAACGCTTTCACTGCTCAGTTGAACCACTGCCTACCTTTACACTTTTGATGAACGAGGAAATCAAACTCGAGCCACTGGCAAGGGATATGGAGACTCTCAAAGTCAATCTGTTTAAGGATCCTGTAGTACGAGCATCTTTTGTGGTCAAAAGCTGTGGACTTACTAGTTGTAGGTATCATTCCAGGGATTGGACCCAGTAGAGCCTGAGGCCCCTCTCTCCACTCACAAACAGTCAAACCAAGAGTATGAACATGCAAACAGCTCTGGAGGGAGCCCGCTCGGAGTATGGCAATCTAACTCTGAAATTGGGCGTGCTTCTTGCCTCTCGTTTTGTGACTTCTCCAGAAGAGAGCGGTGCTTTGACAGTATCAAAGAAGCTTGAGGACACTATATTGTGCTACAACCATAACATAAACAATGAAAGTCACGACGACCACTATCATTGGCAACACTACAGGTTGCTGATCGCTCAGGGGGACCTTGTTCTCAAATTTCAAGCGCTAGAGGCTCGTCTAGTTTGTTTACAGGCCCCCAAAGCGCAGCCATTGGATTTGTCCCATCAGACTGAAGCATTTACATTTCATCACATCAAATCAACCATTGCTACATCAAAATCTAATGCCTCAGGACCATCCATGTCAATGAACCCAACGAACGAGTCCTTGGTAGCAGCAACAGACACAGAAAACGGTTCACCCTCTCCGCCCGCATACCTGGTTGCAACATCTCAGATAGATGTATGCATGGCATTGCTCCTTGGTGCTGATGATGAAATCAAAATCTGTGATTATTCTTTCTTGTGTCACGTTCTCGGGCTCTCCTATTACTTGTGTTATCAGGTGGCAAAACACGCTTCTGACTTGGAGGAAGCAATGGAATACACAGTGACGGCTTATCAGCTACTTGCTGACACCAACAAAATATTCCCAGAACGAATATACCCAACCAAAACCATCTTACTCAGTTACGTGGAGGCATACTCTACCCAGTCCCCTCATTTATCAACTCTGAGTATCGATGCCTTCAGCGGAACAGTATTGGGACAGTTCGCCACCAGTTGCTTTCAATCCACTGACTCTGAGCCCCTGTCTCCGAGCGTCTGTGACGGGTGGGATTCGGACAACCGGCCTGAGAATGAGATGTCCGCAGAAACATTTGCAAAAATATACCACAGGATATTCTCTTCGTCTGCTCAGCCCAGCTTGTTACAGTCAAGTTTCACCTCCCCTCCACCTATCTGGGGTAGTGAAGTATATACAATGGATTTTGTTGAAAACAAGCAGACACACAGCGTAGCTGGCGCAGTAGTGTAGACTGAGTTACTCACTGATAGGCTTGAGATAACAAGTGTTATGGATAGCAGTAGAGAGTTGAGAAGGCAAGTAACTGTGTTAATTGACTGAGGTAAAGGCTACATACTGGAGTCCTTATATACTACCAAAGTACTACATAAAAATAGATGAAACCTATAGACATAAAGGTGGATATCAAGGACATATACGTGGATATGTGGATAGGCATAGTGAGTGGATATGAGCATAGAGCAAGGACATAGATGTGGATACTGAGCAGAGTAAGAGCATCCACTGAGTACGTCAATGAGTGGATCAACATGAGATCTGATGAGCAGATCATGGATCTGTGAAATCTAGATATAGATCGAAGATTTATAGATCTCATCTAATCATAGATTTCAACAGATTTTGTGCATGACGGTGCTCTTTCATATTGAAGGCGACAAAACGGAAGTCTGTAAATATGCGGACTACTGCAATACTCTTGCATGCGACCATTTCTTCCGTTATCCAATAAGGAAAGATGGTTCTCACTTAGAGGAAGCAGCAGAACTCTCGGCGACAGCCTATCAGCTTGCTGCTGATAGGGACAATGTGTCACTAGAGTTAATGAAGAAGACAGCAGTCATCTTGGTTGCATATTTGGGTGCATACATTGCATATGCTTATTCTCCATCGGGAATACCTGTTCCCCTGCCGAGTATCAACGTCCTGGAAACATTTGGGATGATCCTCGATCATTTCCCTGACTTACCTATTGACCCTCCACTTTACACCTGGAGATGTTTTCTCACAGAGGTAATCAACGGCATATATCTTCTATCAAAAACCAATCTCAGATATCTGGACATGACGATTGCACAGTATGAAAAAGCTTTCGAATGCCAACATCCTATGGGTCAGGACATGAGGTGGACACATGATACTCTTGGATGGTTGTTGATACATTGCTATTCTCTATATGGTGATTCCAACAACCTGGACGCTGCTATCAACAACCTCAAGGTGGCTGAGATGCTGAAACCTAGTTATCTGGGTGCAGGAGTGCTGGGGATGGCATTGAGTTACAAAATCTCTAGGCAACCTCCTGGCCTAGGGTTGTCCTCAAAAGACAAGGAAGAGATGATCTCGTACTTCATGAAGGCTGCTCAAATTGCTGAGCAGGAACAAAACAGATTATTCTCCAGCCAAATGCAACAGGATCTGGGGACTGCTTTGATTCATTTGTACAAGAAATATGGCAATGAAGAAGATCTCACTCAAGGCATCCAACATTTGGAGAAATCATTACCAGACTCTCCTGCCCGCTACATTATTTTGTCCACACTTGCAGATGCATATAGATTGCGCTCCTCCAAGGGGGACAAGGAACGTGCAATGCAGTGCATGGCAATGTTGGAGGAGGAGGGTGCTGGAGAAATAATTTCATCGAACAGGTTGGGTCCCCACCGTAACCAAGAGAAGTGGAAGAGGAAAGCATATGAGAAGTCCTCAACAACTCCAATTTCACAGTTCCGTGACGGGCTTCACTGGGGAGAAGTTGCACTTGGGAACAAGCATCCTGATTGCCTTGAAGCGTTCAAGATATCTGCTTCCCTACTTCTAAAGGTCGCTGCAATGGGAATCAAAATAGAAGATGGACACCAGAGACTAGAGGTTATCCAGCATTTTGGTGGACCTGCAGCTGCAGCAGCAGTCAAATTTGCGATGGCCAACTTGGCAGTTGAATGGCTTGAGCTGGGTATATCTGTCACAACATGGCTGATCTACCAGCTCAGGCCCAATATGGGTGACTTGGGAACTCGATATCCAGATCTTTTCAAAACCTTCCAAAATTTTCGCAAGAACTACACCAGAAAGGAGCCTGATTGTGCAGCTGGCCCTCAGGGCGCATTTTTAGGCTCAACAAATAGTCACACACTTTGATCGGCTTATGAAGAGCTTGTAGAAGAGATCCAGAGAAAGCCAGGAATGGAAAACTTCCTCCAGCCTCTTCCATTTCACCAGCTTGCTGAAGCAGCTCGCCATGGGCCAGTGATTCTACTTTCCAGCGATGAAATCACCCAGAGAGCCTATGCTTTCATCATCGTTGATCCAAATCAGGAGAAGCCCATTACCGTTCCGCTACCTAAAGCACCTCATCAACATTTGATCGAATGCAGAGACTATATCTCTCAACTTCTCAAGAGCCTTGGTGTTCAACATTTTTCTGCTGAAGAAGAGCAATTGGAGCGGGCTGGACGAGTTGCTGCCAAGAAAAGACACCAAAAAAGCCGGACGCTCTCAGACTTATTGGGCGGGTTGTGGAAAACAGTAGTGGAGCCCATGTATGATGAATTGGAAAAGGTATGCTTCATTATTCCTATGTCAGACCAATGTCAATAGCTTGATGGTTCATAGAACAATATCTCATTGGGTCGAGTGTGGTGGTGTCCAACCAGGGTGTTCACCAGTCTTCCTATACATGCCGCCAGGCCCATTACTTGCCCGTACATCTCATCATACACATACAGACTTGAGGTACTTCTGAACACTCGTTCCAGACTTGGAAGCGCCTCTTCTAAACGATCAGGGATCTCAAGTTTGCAATTTTCTGCTGTTGGGATAGGGGAATACCCAGGTCGTCCAAAATTAGCACTCCCAGCTGTCTCTCAAGAAGTTCACACCTTGGGTGAATTTGCTAGAGGAAATGTTGCGGTTTCCCTCCATACAATCAAGAACAATGAAGCAAGCGTCAATGTAGTGCTTTCCGCCATCAAATCCTCCCAGTTTGTCCATCTTGCCTGCCACGGAATCCAAGATTCAGGACAGCCGCTCAACAGCCACCTCATGCTCACCGATGGTAACCTTGAGTTGAGAAGGATTCTGGCAGAAGACTTGGAGTCAGCTGAGTTTGTGTCCCTGTCTGCATGTCAGACAGCTACTGGGAATCATCGTCTCACGAACGAGGCTGCACATCTTACTGGGGGTTTTGTAGCTGCTGGTTTCAAGGGTGTTGTTGGTACATTATGGAGTATTGCTAATGAAGATGCGCTGGGAGTTATGAAAGAGGTTTATGAAACAATGCAGGTCGATGGGGATTTGGATATTACGCTGGCAGCTGAAGGCTTGGACAGAGCTGTGTGGAGGATGAGAAAGTCCGGAATGCCCGCACATCAATGGGCACCATTCATCCATGTTGGTGTATGAATAGATTGAGTGAAATAGCGCAGTCCAAGAAAGTTGATTGCAACATTGAACAAGGATTATTTAGTAGGATCGCACCCCAGTAACCTCATTAGTTACTATGATTCCATGCTTGTATTTGTACTGGTCATAAACCGAGGATTGTATTACTTTGTTGTTGATGCAGGGATCTAGAAGAAGGTTCAGTACGTTGTGGATATGTCTATCAACTGTGGTAAGCGTCAGAGCCGTATGTATCGCTGACTATGATCCTAATATGAGAATCATTTAGTCGGCACCTTTTGAGAGAAGTTTCACAAGAAACTCACCAAGGGGCTGGTAAAGCAATGGCAAAAGTTTGCCATTACCCAATGCATCATACTACCGTCTGGACTGACATCAGCACCTGTATTCTCTCCTCTGCCACTTGTACACAAAGCGTTGGAATCAGCGAGAGCTAGGTCTGCTAAGTTCACCCTCTTCAGCGGGGCTAGCATCTGACTCGTTTCCTTTTCACAGAGAGGGAAAAGTGTCATATAGGTTGCTGTCACACTGCATTTGAGGTCAGTGACAAAGTAAGATCCGAATCCGATGGGTTTGGAGTCGTCGCAGGGGAAGATTTCCATACTATACATGTCCTCTACTAGGGCCATGGTGAGCTTTGTGTATGAATCCCCGTATAGACGTGACATACAGCTGAGGGTGTTGAAGTTTGTATAACTGTTTTGGTACGTACAGGCGAATCTTTGGCTGTTACAATGACATAGAAAGATGCTGCAACGTCGATGACTGATTCTGTAGGCTTCCTAGAGATGGAACCGATGGAGTTTATCATGGTCATTATGCATCAGCAGAGTCCCGCATCTTGCCCAGTTTTTGTCGTAGTTACTGGTTCTTGACAACGAGACCTAGCTGACAAATAGTGAACACGCCATTGACAAAGTAGATTTGGTCATCGACATAGACCAGACCAAAAGCATGAACCTACCAGAGTCCTTTGGTCCACAATTTGGTGCCGGACACATATCATTTCCGTTGAAAAGAGAACGGGGGGGACCAGAAATCAGGGGCCTTCAGTAGAGTCTCCAAATATGCCCAGTTGTGGCAGATAGCAAGCTGTGACTCCTTGTGCCAATTCTCATATACACACTGCACCCTCGTCACCCCTTCCACTCGTTTTTTCTCATCCTTGAGTGCTCGTCAGACCAGGGTTGCTGTGCTTGGCGCCGGAGGAGGAATTGGCTAGTCTTTGTCGCTGTTGCTCGAGAATGAGCTTTTGGTCACTTCGTCAACACTTGTGGTCTCCGTGGTGTGCCTAGTGTTGCTGTAGATGTCAGCCATGGTGATACAGGCTCTGAGGTGCGTTTGGTTGTTGGCGTGGTAGTTGCACTGTTTGTTTACCAAGGATCTGGCGCGTCTTTTTATTTTCGTAGGTTAGGGTGTGGGGAGTGCTGAGGCGGCGGGAGTGTTGAAGTTGGGAGGCATGGTGCTGCCTGGTCGGAGAGGGGTAGGCACGGGTTGAAGAACAGTGACTTTGTAGGCAGGTGTGTCGGCGAGATCGGGGTGTTGGATGACCAGTGCAGGTTGATCATTGACTGGGGGACCTCTGAGAGCCTGCGAGTATTGGTGAGCATACACAGAGGGACAAAGAGCCTAGTAGACACACTTTTTGCTGAACAGATTTCTGAATTCTGTGATGAAATTCTATGCGTTTTTGACAAGCTGGGGTTTGGCTTGGCTGCGGTTATCTCCAGACCAGCAATTATGTCAAGTGCAACTCACCATTTCTTCGCCATAGAACGAAATAGCACATGCAATCTGATGCTCACCATCCTCATTCGCAATGCACTCTGCCAGTCCTTCCTGTACATCGTCCTTCAGACTGTCTGACATGTTTAGACGCGCAAAACGTACCTTTGTAAAAACTGCTATCGACGCGTAAGAGTTGCCAAAGTTGATGCCAACGACAGACGGGAGCGAGGTGAGCTCTACACTTGGCTCAGCGGCGCCATTGGGAATCTGAGGCGTAGAAGTCATCGTCGAACGCGAAACGGAGGGCGAAAGCGAGAACAAAACTTTTTTTCTTTGAATTAATCAAATCTCGAGAAATCCATCATTTTCACGCAATGTTGCTATCAATTACTGTCAGTCACACCCTAACGAGTCACACCAGGAAGCAAGTCACCAATGCAATTCCTCCTGAACATTTCATCCGTTTACTTCCAAAGTTGACACCTATGTATGTATTTGTACAGGAAGGCTATATCCAAAATTTCACAGATTTCCGCTGGGAACAAGGTGCAGTATTGCCATTCGACTTTCCCAATTAGACATCAGACATCAAATTCCTTACATAAGGCTAAGTCTTTGCAACCGGGAAAGCGATAACACTCGACAGAGTGAACCAAAATACACAAAACTCGGATTGCATGAAAGCTAGAAGCGTAGGCTATCAGAATAGCGTAACAAATCTTGGTCTCTCTGGTTTATTAGCGCTAGAGGGCAAGCCTAATCAACAAAGCCCATCCATCAATGACCTTGGGCAGAATGGTGTATTATTTTATGTATTCCCTCTACTTTTGAATGATATCTTGAATATGTATGAAATGAACTACTATCTATTACTTAGAGGTTTCTCCTAGTTTTTATAATAATATCTATGATGTGCTTCAGCACTTGGAACACATAACTGGTGGTCTTCTGATCTTTGTCATTCTATCAGAATTTAGGGTAATTTTTGCTCATTTTTGAAGGCGGTTGTTTTTACCAGGTCTCAAGAATTTTGAGACACGGTAGAGGAAGTAGTAGCCAGATGAATATCAGGCGCCCATGCTTGATAGGATACTAATTGATTATGGCGTGACTTGATCACATCAAAGCTGATCAAGCAGTGCAAAACGGAAATCACCGGCGGTGACTCGCTTCCCGGTTAATTCCATCACGCGTGCACTTTCCGACTCGTCATTTCAAAATATTCAGAGCTGCCTCCTCTCGCTCTCAAAAATTTGAAGAACCCAGTAATATTATAGAATATATCCTAGAGCGTCCATAAACAGTAATTTTTAGCCAAATATAACCTATCTGTGCTTGCAATACGTGATGAACTCTTAAGTGACTCGCTTCCGGGTGACTGACAGTAAGCTTGCGCAACGAACTATACGGAGGCACTCATCTTGAGCAGGAAGGTAGAGAACAAATCATAAATCACGAGATATATAATATACCAGAAGCTACAACCATTGAAATAAAGGGCAGACATTTCTTTTTACCAGGCAATGCTTACAGGTCGAGTGACCGTTGCATCTACCTAAATAAAGAGAAAATGTCTCCTTGAAAGGAGATCCCCCGACGACATAAGCCAGTAGTGCAGCGGCAGAGTCATCACGCCCAAGTCGTGCAAGCAGAGGACGAGGGCTGGGGCGACAAAAATTAGATAACCAATAATGGAGGCGGTGCCTCCATAATAGTGGTTAAACTATTAAGAACAGATACTACACTTGATCTAAGCCAAAAGGCCAGAGTGGTAAGGAATCAAGTTGTTGGTAGGCAGTTTATATACTGTCGCGTCTTGCGCACGGACCATTAGTTGATTCACGTGTCAAGGCATCACTCACATTCCCAATTCAGGACATTGATCCGAATTGGCCGAGTGGCACATGTCATATCAAGAGATCCTCCAAAAACTCATTTCAAGAGGGGGTTGGTGAAGAAGATTCATTAATATTGATTAAGGTAATTTGTATCTCGTATACGGGAAGTATCTAACTATCGGCAGATGGCCTGAGCGAGTCGAACGTGATACCGACCTCCCTAGTTAAGTGTGCATATGCACCCGAACTCCGAACGCCTTCTATACCGACGAGGCCAACAGGGGAGCCAGTTCAGGATTCTTGTACCTTCGGACCAGTCTTTTATTCCGCGCGCCGCCCTCTGATTCTTCAATGATTTCCACATAGTCGTAGGATCCAAGTTTCGGTAAGAGTTTGATCCATACGTAGTAATAAAGTGCCGTAGCCTGAGGCACATTACTTTAGTCGACCTGAGGTACTTGTCCAATACTCACTAGTAAAATGAAAATAGCCGCAACACAGTGACTGCTCCTGGTGGTTAGAGCGGTTTCCATATCGCAGTGGAGACACCACTTACGTTGCATACCAGAACGATACATCGCTATGACCAGGTTCCGGAGGTATCCTGCAGGTGTCCCATCAGTAAGTCAAGGATTTTGTGAGAGAACAAGTCTTTACCATGGCATCACTACCAGTGCTATGCACGTTAACAGCTTGGCCACGACTAGGCCATTATCTGTTTGGAAAGGGGATGGGGCAATTCCGGCCAATCTCCTTCTTCGGCGCAAGATCCATACCCCTATAACTACTAGAACTTGAAATACCTAAGCCAAATTCAGTAAAACCAGTTACTGAAGAAAGAGGTTGCGCCAACATAACCAGGGTATGCCGCCAAATTGAGCACAAAATTGAACGCATCTTTTGCTGGGACCAGTAAAAGCAAGAGTACACTGATACCTCCCTTGACTATGACAGGGCCAATAGGTGTTCCGAATGGTTTGGTTGAGGCAAGAAGTGTCGGATAGGGTAGCAACCCCTGTCTGGCAACTTCACGAATTAATCGAGCCTAAGAACATTCAGTCCTTCGAAACTAAAAGCTGGTATGATCGACTGACATGACCAATGGTCTGAAATGGTGTTTTCGGTCAGAAACCAGGATACTCGTTTAGAAGTGAACACATACGACGGCGATCTTGATGCAAAATGCTTTTCAGCCATCCACGTTGTCCAGATTCTTTGAAATGAGACTTACCAGGTTACCGAAGCAGCTAAGGGCAACGAGATAAGAAAGTATCCTTCCTCCCAGGTGGCTTCCATAAACACGCTGGAAGAACAATGCAGCGACTAGCTGACCCGAATGCTTGATCTCGTCGATAGGCACTGCAGCAGCGTACGCAACGTTAATGAAGAAAAAGAGCGTCGTGGTGAGCAATAGGGCTAATGCCCCTCCTTTCTTAGCAGTCCGAACAGGATCCTGACTTCTAATCTCGGCAAGTACGTTGAATGCATTATGCCATCCCACAAAACTGAAGTTTGCTTTAACCTGGACGACCAGTGGTCAGTACTGAGGATCAGAGGCCCTGGGTCATGATTACCAAAGCTAGTGCATGCGCGTTGAAGCCAAAGGACGTTCCTTCAAATGGCCGCCTAAAATTCTGATAGGGGTCTTGAATGTTGGTAAAGCCCAGCAAAACTGCTGCACCAGTAACAACAACGCTGGAGGAGCGGAAATCAGGGCTGATCACAAGAATATACCCTTGAGCTTACAATATCAAGGACAGCACTTTCATAGACGATAGAAGCTTGACGACAGTGATGGAGAACTTGGTCGAAATGGCAACAACTATGTAGACCAGTTTTGGCCCGTAAGCCCTTTCTGTCCGTTAATTACTAACTATGACCCACAAGAAATCGAGATTAACAGCACTCCGAACGCGACTCGAGTTTGCGCCTCTGCTGTGACAGGTTGTCCGAGCCCGTTGAGAAGATACTGAGCGAAAACAACGGCGTTTGTGACGCTGAACCTGCGCAAATATTGATTCGCATAGTGGATCAATTAGTTCAAGACTCAATGCAGACAAACTTACGAAGTGAGAATTGTTGTCACTGCGAATACAGTCGACACAAAATATTTTGGCCTGGGATAGGCCTTCTCTAGAAATACAACTTCGGCGCCAGACCGGTCAGGAAACATAGAAGCAAGCTCTGTATACAAGGCGAGTCCACCTTTGTACCATTGATTAACACATCCGGGCCGAGGGACCGTAGAATCGGAAACGCACAGAAAGCAAAAAGAGGAGCGATCAGCCAGTATAACAGAGCCACTCCAATAGACCCAACCGAGTTTAGTATGGATCCAGGAACGGTGAAGATGCCCGAGCTTGAGAACAGTGGTGAGACGTCTGCTGCACTAAAGTAGTATATAGGACTAAACAAACCCAGTCATCTGGCCGACATTCAACATGACTGCTGCAAACAAAGTGACATGTCTTCCCAGAGGGTTAAGCTAGTTGATCGATACAGTGAGCAGAGAGCAGAGCGGCGCGAGACCAGATACGACACTACCGTTTCCACTGGAGCGCCTGTGTCTGAGTCCTCTATCCTGCTCTCAGTTTCTGCCGGTGTCGTACTAGAACCAGGAGCCGTAGGTTTGGTATCCTCAACGCGAAAGCGAGCCATATCAGGAAGAGGTTTCGAGATACCAGGATGTGCCCCATTGACCCCCAAGACTATTTGTAGAGCTCTAGCTGTTCACCATCCAGCGTTGCGATGGCGTCAACAGGTGGCCATTAATAATAATAGTAACGCGACAACTCTGAGTAATATGTCTAGTCAGTGACCATTTTAGACCTGGTATGCATGGCTGAGTTATCAAACGCGAAAAAAGTAACATGAGATTTAGAGCGTTTGTGTGTTAATGTTAGATTTGGCAGAAAATTGATCATGGTCAGGGAACAAGTGCAAGTACCAGCAGCATCACTGAGAAAAAGTGACTAATTGGGCTCCCGGCTTGACTTCAATTCGAACTTCCGTTTCAGGCTTCAAGGTGCCGAGTGTCCAAGGCTCAAGTCCTTCTGCCTCGGTTTTCTGCGAGCTCGCCTATGGGTAGGCTTAACTTCTTCATGTCTCGGAATTTCCGGAAAACCAGCACAAATCAGATTCCTCGACTATATGCGAAGTATGAACAGACCAAAAAACCGACAACAAATAAGGCTACAGGAAAAATACTCAATAAATCATCTACGTATCAAGTCCAGAGTTCAGAAGAGTCCGAGATATGATCGCAGATCATTGTCCAGGTATACGAAGAACTATTGAATCAATTACGTCGATTTACGATGATTAATTGGCATTTAGGCACTGCGATAGCTGTTGATTG
Source organism: Leucocoprinus birnbaumii (assembly GCA_027627405.1). Lineage (NCBI taxonomy): Eukaryota > Fungi > Basidiomycota > Agaricomycetes > Agaricales > Agaricaceae > Leucocoprinus > Leucocoprinus birnbaumii. Next base: position 4,622 of record JANIEX010000498.1, on the reverse strand, counting down.
CAAGCAGCGACAGTGAATCCGTTTTGGTTTCCAGAAGCATTGGCGGCATCGGCACATTGGTTGTTCTGGGTGTCACTATATACAATTGTCAATGATTGATCATACAAGGGAGCTAGAGAGAGTCATACCAAGATCGCTGCACGGCACTCTGTTGACTGTTGAACGTAGTACTGGTGCCCCCCACGCTGAAAGAGCCATTGCCGAGATTCTGTACAGCAGGTGCCGCCACGCCTCCTAGTGCGCCTGAGAATTTTTGTAGATTTGAAGAATCGCTCGCGAGATTATTTGGGCTCGGCGCAGGAGCTGGGGATGGAGTCTGACGGGAAATTCATTCAGTAAGTCTACAGAACAGATTATCAACCCAGAGACATACTTGAGAGCTTGACTTTTTCGCGGCAGTAGTCGTCGAAGTGCCTCCAGGAGATGATGAAGGCCCTGCGTTACTGCCAGTTGATCCCTGGGGTACGTTCTGATCGTTGACTACCTGTACGTTGGCAAAATTCTGTATTGTGGGGGTTATTAACTTTGAACTGAGCACGGTTAGCAGAGCTTACCGTTTGGATTCCAAAGACAGCATTGAATGCATCAGCTTGACCACCAGTTCCGGCAGGAGCACTTGATGCAGCATTTGTAGCTTGAGCGCAGAGATTCTGGGCTGCTTGGTTTGCACCACAAGCGCTTGCTAACTGGCCGCAAATAAACTCTGAAAAGGTACTGTCAGCTACGTTCACCAGCTTAGAAGCAAGACCCACGAGCGATGATGCCAATGCCATCGGCCGAACCATGGTTGAAAGACCCTATTCAACGAGAGATTAGTATAATATTGGATTGATCAATCTCACACATACTCAAATCTGCGGGCTCGAAGCTGGTCTCTACCCTGCCATCAAAGCCGGCTCCAAAGACAATTTCGGGTGTCGAACAAGATCCAAAGTTAGCGTTCCCATCTGAAGAGGAAGGGGAGGATGATGATGATGACGACGACGACGAAGCCGAGGTGGCCGTAGCCGATGAGGCACTGGTTGCCGTGACAGTGGAAGACACAGCTGCTGTACCAGTACTAGAAGTACTATTGGCCCCTCCAGTGCCTGAGACGATTTGACCCTGGTCGTTAACAATGGGGACAGCGGCGAAGTCCTGCAAGACATGTTATACTCATTTGGTGACTTGTCCTGAGAGAAGTGCCTACAGTAGTGATACCGAAAACAGCATTGAATGCGTCTGCCTGAGTACCGCCAGTAGTGGCTGAAGCAGCGGCCGTCTCAGCAGTGGCACAGAGATCGCTTGCGGCCTGGTTCGCCCCACAGCTGTTGACCAGTGTGTCGCACATGAACTCTGCGAGTATCACTGTAAGTAATCTAAGTCATGCGTTCACCAATGTGAAAAACGCACGTGTGATGATGTTGATGTTGTCCGCAGATCCATGGTTGTACGATGCTAAGTTGACGATGAGATGTCAGTCACATGTACAATCCAGTCATTCCGCTGATGATTTACTTTTATCGACAGGCTGGAAGCTCGTTTCCTTTCTGCCATCAAAGCCATCACCAAATTCGATCTCTGGTATCGAGCAGCTGCCGAAGTTAGAACCGTCGGGAAGGGTAGAGCCGGTAGGAGCGGGTGCATTGGTCTGTGAGGGTTGCCCAACAGAAACAGTAACAGCATTAGTTATTGTGGCAGCAGCAGCATTAGTCGCCGAAACAGTCACGGTGACGACAGTCTGCTCAGAATCGATTAGTTTCGTATAACACAGAAGTGAGAGCCACAAAGCTGACAACGCATGCACTACTAGTCCCTTGGGCGCCAACAGCAATTGCAGTGGAAGTTGGATCTTCGACATCAACAGCGCCAGAGTTCCTGAAATACGTATCAAATAAGTAAAATCGAGGAAAGGTCTTGAATCCACCCACCCAGCAGCACCGGCACCACTGGCTCCATTGTTAATGCTGGTGTTGTTTCCACTGCCGAAGGGGAAGGTGTTGGCTTGGGCACCTTTCTGAACGCTTTTGCCTGTAGCAGGATCAAAGAAAACATTTGGATCGTTGGCAGGATCTTGTGCTTGTACAAGCCCATTCAGCTCAGGGTTTTGAGGCGCCGTCTGACAGAAGACTGAGTTCCGGAGAGTCGGCGGGTTAGTACTAAAATCCTGGGGGAAAACCTTAGCATTGGTGAGATGAAACATTCGAAATCAAGACTCACAGGGGGCGTATTTTTCTCAGCTTGGCGATATTCCTGAGCGATCGCAATCATATTAGCTTGCGTCGCATTATCGAACTGTCGACTGGCGTCTAGAAAGCGGCTCAATGGGATTTCTGGAAGATTAAAGATAGATTTCCTACCGATAATCGCGTCTGCCATGTCTTGCTGGCTACACTCTGGCTGGGCTGCAAGTAGCGGAGTGACTGCTTGACCCGCGAGGTTGCCACAAACCTGGCCAGGACAAGCAGCCCGTAGCTTCTGAAGGACAGCCGGCTGTTCCTGACCAAATCGTCTGGGGTACAAGTAAACGGCCCTGTTGTTCCTCTCAAGCCACCTTTCACGTCCGAGAACTTGTTCCCCTGTCAACAGGAGGGAAAGAAAAACAAAACAGGCTGAGGTCTTTGAAAACATATTTAGCAAAAGGAAGGGGAACCCAAAAAGGAAAGAAGTGCTGGTTGAGTGTGTTCGTCAAAGAGATTGAACAGACTCCAGGTCCGAAAAAAAGAGAGAGAGAGAAAATGACTGGCCGTCAACGACCCGGAAAGAGGAACAACTGAAAGGTGTGAAGGGTGATGGCTGAGGATTGCGAGAGAAGAATTGACCATCTTTATATGCGAAAGCAAACCACCCTGAACGAGCTCATGTTGTATACCGATCATGGTTGCTTTGCCTACAGCACCTGCAGAAATAATAAGCACCGATCATAGAAAAGCGCGCAGCAAAGAATGACACACAATATTATTGGAATGACCAGAATAATGGGCGACAAGAATTCCGCCAAAGTTTTCCCGAGTCCCCTTGTCGTATTCCAAGGTCATTTTGCCACGTGGGGAAAGACACGCTTACGAGACTCCGGGCATTGAGGAGTCAACGACAAGGCACAACCAACGTCTCGGGTACGCTCGTAGTAGTCTGGGCACATTACGATAAAATCCTTAGCTGACCTTCTTCCGCTCCATGGCTGTACGCAAAAGGTTCCAAGATCGTGGCTATCAGTCGTATTCTTTCCGCAACAGAGGGAGAACGAGACCTACTCAGAAGAATAAGGCACTGGGAAACCCTACACTGGGTAGTCAGCCTTATTTCCAGAATCATCAAAGCCGTTGTCAAAATTGACTGAATCAAGCAATATATGTCAACTGGCACGCGAAAACCTGAGAATCGCATTTCTCGAATACGGTCGCCGTCGTTATGTCGATAAACAGCAGGATAAACCGAACCTTTGGATAGGCACTATTGAACAGCGGTCGTCTCATAGGGCTAGATAATAGAGTGGATACGAGGGTGTCGTCCATCTGTTCTCTTAACGACATTCACACAAAGAATGAGATCTCGGGGTCATGGGACATAGAAAAGAGACTAAAGCTGACTTAGCGCACTGAATGCTCATTGAAATTCAAGAACCATAGTTTTCACTTTTGCTCGACATCGGTGTTCAGTAAGGTTATGTATATGAGCCGTGTTGCCTTGTCAAAAAGCAGGCAGGAAACAGCGAGATCTTGGCACTTCGACGAGAATGATTCTTGTGAGAGTATCTTTTGTTCAATATTAGGGAGTCCGATATGTAGATCATGGTTTAAGAGAAACTTGAAATTAGGTCAGCGCTAACTGCAACCATCACTCGCCGGTAAATACCGGGCCGATCGCTCCTGGCGCGTCCTCTTCTGATGATGTTTTGGTACTCAGAAAAACGGAGACACGAACTATCTAAATTAACTGCTGAGATTCGACTAAGAGACGCGGCTGGAAGCATATCATAAATGGAGGAAGACAAAAACCAGCTTTCTTCATGCCCGAGCAAGGAGAAATCTACATGCACCACGCAGCTAACCACAGTCCACTCGAAATACGCTGTCATTTCATCCGAAATCCGAATGCACTATCTCCGACAAATCCCTTCTCTAGTTGCAATAATTTAGTGGTGTTCAGCGTGTTCCTCGCCGTGGAAGTCAATAGCATAAACTATAACCTCGTCAGTAAAGGACGAACGCGACTCTGGAACAGGTCACAAGCACTCACCCGAACCACACTCCTTGCAGCGGCCTTGCTTATCTTTGTGGACATTGAACCACACGACATCATGAGAGTCAGCGGGAACACCAGTACAGCCAATGATACGTTCTACGTCCTATAAACCCCAAACGCAAAAATCAACACACTATCCACAGCATCACCAAAACCGGAGAAAAAAAACACGTACATAAGAGGGAATAAGGACGGGGTCGGCCTTGGTGCCAATTCTGCTCGAGTCCAATGGGCCCTCATCGAAAACATTGATACCCTCAAGCTCTCCAAGAAGCTGCAGACGTTCCAAACCAGTGGACTGGTCAAGGTCGGTTGGGACAGCACCGGGTTTGGCACCGGGGCCGTAAAGTTGAGGTGGAGGTGGACCGCCCGACGAGGCACGGAGAGTGGTAGAGAAG